>PVLC010009165.1:0-10318 GCA_004027655.1 Graphiurus murinus | reverse complement strand
CCCTGTTTCAAAATAAATAATAAAAAAAATAGGGCCGGGGGTGTAGCTCAGAGGTAGAATGCCCTTGGGTTCAATCCCCAGGACTGCAAAAAAACAACAAAAAAAAATGGAATGGGGTTGAACTCGATGATCTCCCAGTTTCCCTCTAGTATGAAGATCCTACAAGTCTGTGTTCTTCCCAAAACAGCCACTCTCTGGGAGAAATGCTCCCAGCTCTGTCAGCAAGCAAGGCTTGGTATCCCAGTTGCCAGCTGCTAGCGCCACCATGCCCAGCTCATCTCTCTGTTTATTTGCTAAAGAAGGTAGATTTCCAGAGGGGCACTGAGTAAATTTCTTTCTTTAAAGGGGGTGAAGCCGGGCGTGGTGGCGCAGGCTTGTAATCCCAGCATTCGGGAGGCTGAGACCAGAGGATCCGGGTTCGAGGCCAGCCTCAGCTACCTAATGTGGCATTCTGCAACTTAGTGAGACCCTGTTTCAAAAAAATAAAGAATAAAAAATAGGATTGGGGGCGTAGCTTGGAGGTAGAATGCCCCTGAGTTCAATCTCCAGTACCACAAAAAAAATAAATAAACAAATAAATAAATAAATAAAGGGGGTGGTAAGAGCTGGGTGTGGTGCTACACGCTTGTAATCCCAGTACTTGGGAGGGTGAGACCGGAGGATCACAGGTTCACGGCCAGCCTCAGCTACCTAGTGAGGCCCTCTGCAACTTAGTGAGACCCTGTTTCAAAATAAAGAATAAAAACTAGGGCTGGGGGTGTAGCTCAGAGGTAGAATGCCCCTGAGTTCAATCCCCAGTACCGTAAAAAATAAAATAAAATAATAAATAAAAATAAAGGGGTGGTACACCCAATAAGTTTGGGAATCTGGACTCCAGTGTAGGAACTCTTTTATATCACTTTACCAGGACTGCCGTAAAAAGTTATCACAAAGTAGGTCACATAAAGCAACAGAAATTTATTTTCTGACAGTTTGGAGGCCAGAAGTCCAAAATAAAATTGTCCGCAGGCCATAATCCCTCTGAAGCTGGAGGGCGGCCCTCCCCACCTCTGCACACCTCCTGGAGGTTGCCAGGAGTCTGGCATTCTTCGATAGGGCCACAGCCATCTAGTTTTTGCCTGCTTCCTTCTGTATGTCTCCAGATCTCCTCTCCATGTTATTTATTTATTTATTTATTTATTTATTTATTTATTTATTTATTTATTTTGCGGTACTAGGGATTGAACTCAGGGGCGGTCTACCTCCGAGCTACACCCCCAGCCCTATTTTTTATTCTTTTTTATTTTGAAACCGGGTCTCACTAAGTTGTGGAGGGCCTCACTAGGTAGCTGAGGCTGGCCGTGAACTCGGATCCTCCGGTCTCAGCCTCCCAAGTATTGGGATTACAAGTGTGCGCCACCACGTCCGGCTCCTATTTTTTATTCTTTATTTGGAAACAGGGTCTCACTAACTTGCAGAGGGCCTCACTAAGTAGCTGAGCCTGGCTGCGAACTTGGGATCCTCCTGTCTCAGTCTCCCAAGTACTGAGATTCCAAGCATACGCCACCACACCCGGCCTCCTCTCCATGTAATAGACACCAATCATTGGATTAAGGGTCCACCCCTAGCTGGGCATGGTGGCACACGCTTGTAATCCCAGTACTTGGGAGACTGAGATAGGAGGATCACAGGTTCGAGGCCAATTATAGTAACTTAATGAAGCCCTGTTTCAAAATTAACCCCCACTGGGTTCAATCCCAAGCACCAAAAAAAAAAAAAAAAAAAAGAAAAAAGAAAGAAAGAAAGAGTCTGCCCTAATGCAGTGTGCCCTCCTCGTCATTGTAATTTGAGTACATCTGCAAGGACCTGATTTTCAAATAAGGTCACAACATTCACTGGGGCGTGGTGGCGCACACTTGTAATCCTAGTACTTGGGAGACTGAGACTAGAGGATCTGAGTTCACAGCCAGCCTCAGCTATTTAGTGAGGCCCTCCGAAACTTAGTGAGACCCTGTCTCAAAATAAAGACTAAAAAATAGGGCTGGGGGTGTAGTGCAGAGGTAGAATGCCCCTGGGTGCCATCCCCAGTACCGCAAAAAGAAAAAAAAAAAAAGTCACATTCCCTAGTTGTAGATAGATGTGAATTTGGGGACACCCCATTCAACCCTGCGATGGCTGTGTCCACCCTGTTTCCTCACTGCCTCTCCTGTTTGGTGTCCCTGCCCCCGCCCCCCATCCCTTCCCCTCTCTCCACCCATGCCAGGACAACAGCCGCCGGGTAGACAACGTGTTAAAACTCTGGATCATAGAGGCCCGGGAGCTGCCCCCCAAGAAGCGCTACTACTGCGAACTCTGCCTGGACGACATGCTGTATGCCCGCACCACCTCCAAGCCCCGCTCGGCCTCGGGGGACACCGTCTTCTGGGGCGAGCACTTCGAGTTTAACAACCTGCCGGCCGTCCGCGCCCTGCGGCTGCATCTGTACCGTGACTCGGACAAAAAGCGCAAGAAAGACAAGGCCGGCTACGTGGGCCTGGTGACTGTACCGGTGGCCACCCTGGCTGGGCGCCACTTCACAGAGCAGTGGTACCCCGTGACCTTGCCAACGGGCAGCGGGGGCTCCGGGGGCATGGGCTCGGGAGGGGGAGGGGGCTCGGGGGGCGGATCCGGGGGCAAGGGCAAAGGAGGCTGCCCGGCCGTCCGGCTGAAGGCGCGGTACCAGACGATGAGCATCCTGCCCATGGAGCTGTACAAGGAGTTCGCGGAGTACGTCACCAACCACTATCGGATGCTGTGTGCGGTGCTGGAGCCTGCCCTGAACGTCAAGGGCAAGGAGGAGGTCGCCAGCGCGCTGGTTCACATCCTGCAGAGCACGGGCAAGGCCAAGGTGAGGGCCCGCTGCGTGCGCGGCGAGGGCAGGGCGACCACTCGAGTCGGGCTGTGCGGAGGCTGACCCTGGGGTTTCCTTGGGCCTCAGGATTTCCTTTCAGACATGGCCATGTCCGAGGTAGACCGCTTCATGGAACGGGAGCACCTCATCTTCCGCGAGAACACGCTCGCCACTAAAGCCATAGAAGAGTACATGAGACTGATCGGTCAGAAATACCTCAAGGATGCCATTGGTACGGCCCGCCCTCTGCCCTCTGCCCTCTGCCCGCCCCCAGACCCCAAGCCCGCCCTTCCTCAGAACCCCGGGACCCCAGCGTCCAGTCACCTGATTCTGTGATTCCTCCAACCCAGGCAGCCCCCTGTCCCTGTCCTTGGAAAGTGTGACCACTCCCTCTTGTGCCCCACTCCCCAGGGGAGTTCATTCGTGCTCTGTACGAGTCCGAGGAGAACTGCGAGGTGGACCCCATCAAGTGCACGGCGTCCAGCCTGGCCGAGCACCAGGCCAACCTGCGGATGTGCTGTGAGTTGGCGCTGTGCAAGGTGGTCAACTCCCACTGGTGAGACTGGGGACGCTGGGCTGGGCGGGGCCAGGGTCGCAGTGTGTGTCCATCTGTCCATCCGTCCGTCCATCCTCAGAGAGGGCTGAGCACCAGTTACGGGTAGAGCAGACAGAGGCCCAGGTGCCTGGCCCCTGCCCCCCGAGGGCCACCCCCAGAATGAGCAGGGCAGCAGGGGTGCCCCGGAAGCCGCAGAGCCAGGACGAGCTGCCTGCCGACGGGCTTCGAGGGCTGGGTTAGTGCTGGCGTCTGCGCCCGGCGGCAGGCAGAGAGGCGCTCCAGGAGGCCGTGGGTCAGGCTTGTGAGTGCAGGGTGAGACGGCCCGGAGCCCTCGGGGAGGGCGCTGCAGCAGGCTTCACGGAGCCTGAGGCTCGGAAAGGAGAGGATGGGAGACGGGTGTGGACGGAGGGTCGGAGTTGGGATCCGGAGTTGAGTTCATAAGTAGGTCATGGGATGGCGCTAAAGCTGCCCTGATTGAGATTAACCCTCAAGTCGAGTCAGGGGTGGGGGTGGCGGGTGTAGGGGAGCCACGTCCCCGCTGCCAGGGGCTGTTGGTGGCCGGGCCTAGGAAGTGTAGAAAGGGCCACAGCTAGTGAGGGCTTTCTGAGGGAGGGCCGGCAGGGTCAGCCGCTTGGCTGTGGCAGTCCCAGCTGTCTCAGGAGGCTGGTGGCTGGGAGACCGCAGCCTCACTGACAGAACCCACCGGGGAAGGCAGGAGGAGGAGCCAGGCGGAGGTGCGGGGGCAGCGTGAGCTCTGTGCTAGTCAAGTTTAAGGTGTCAGTGGGACATCGGGAGGCGGGAGAGCAAGCTCTGAGCCGTTCCAGGGCTGGGATCATGCCTGGGGCACGTCCATCCCCATTCCCCTGGAATCCAGAAGAGTTGGGGGGTCCGAGCTCCCTGTACTTCAAGTGACCCTCCATCTCTCTCCCATCTCTGTCTCTCCCTGGTGTCTGTTTCTCTTCTCCTCCTCTCCTCGTCTCTCTCCCACGTGTCTCTCTCCCCTTACCTTCTCTCCTGCTCCATTTCTCTCTCCCAGATCCGTCTGTTCCCTCTACCGTGGCCCTCTCCCTCGGCCGCCGCCGGCTTCTTCCTGCGGTGCCCGTCTCTCTCACCTGTCTCCACGCCCCGCCTCCTCCCACGCCCTCAGCATGTTCCCTGAAGCTGAGGGTCTCTGGGGCTCAGTCCCGGTCTCTCTCTTTCTCTCTCTCTCTCTCTGTCTCCCCACCCCTTCCCCCCAGCGTGTTCCCGCGGGAGCTGAAGGAGGTGTTTGCTTCTTGGCGGCTGCGCTGCGCGGAGCGGGGCCGGGAGGACATCGCTGACCGGCTGATCAGCGCCTCGCTCTTCCTGCGCTTCCTCTGCCCCGCCATCATGTCGCCCAGCCTCTTTGGGCTCATGCAGGAGTACCCCGACGAGCAGACCTCGCGCACCCTCACCCTCATCGCCAAGGTCATCCAGAACCTGGCCAACTTTTCCAAGTGAGGGAAGCTTCGGGCGGGGCTCCGGAGTCCCCTGGGCGCAGTGGGCGGCGGGGGGGGGGGGTCTTCTGCCTGTGTGTGACCTCCACCTTCCGGACCCCTTGGCCAGGTTTACCTCAAAAGAGGACTTTCTGGGTTTCATGAACGAGTTTCTGGAGCTGGAGTGGGGCTCCATGCAGCAGTTCCTGTATGAGATCTCCAACCTGGACACGCTGACCAACAGCAGTAGCTTTGAGGGCTACATCGACCTGGGCCGAGAGCTCTCCACGCTGCATGCCCTGCTCTGGGAGGTGCTGCCCCAACTCAGCAAGGTCAGCAGGTGCCCCCTCTGCCCCGACCCCAGGGGTCCCCGGAGGGCCCCCGAGGCCTGAGAAACTGGCCCGGCACAGCTCTCCCTCCCCAAGTTCCCCAAGATGGCGCCCCCACCACTCTAGCTCAGAAGTCCTCCCCGGAGCCCCTAGGTAACAGCCTTGCCCTTCCAGGAAGCCCTCCTGAAGCTGGGCCCTCTACCCCGGCTCCTGAATGACATCAGCACGGCCCTGAGGAACCCCAACATCCAGAGGCAGCCGAGCCGCCAGAGTGAGCGGCCCCGGCCCCAGCCCGTGGTGCTGCGGGGACCTTCGGCCGAGATGCAGGGCTACATGATGCGGGACCTCAACAGGTGAGGGCTAGGGGCCCGGGCCTGCGCCCCAACCCGGCTCTCGCTCGGGACGCTGCCTCCTGGGCCCCACGTGCATCTGTAGGGTTTGAAAGGAGGGGGCAAGCAGCGGGGTGTCTGGGGGTCAGGGTGAGGAGAGAGGGGCAAGCGGCGGGAGCCCTTCTGAGCTCCTCCGCTCCCAGCTGCGTTGGAGGTGGCGGGGATGCGCGCTGCACGCTCAGAGTCACTGGGCCCCGTGCTCGCCTCCAGGCCGAGGTTCAGCCAGCACACCGTGGTTCAGCCACGGGGTGTCAAAATAATCAAACATCTCCATAAATAAGCCCTTTTCCCGCCCCCTGCGGGAACCCGCAGGCCTCCCAAGACCCGGCACTCAGAGAAGCCATAGCTGGAAGCCGGGCAGGGCGGGCCCGGGCCGCAGCTGCTGCCCCTTGTTTGATGGTCTCCCTGTTGTCCCTGTGCCTCCGTCTCTCCCTCCACGCCCCCTCGCCCATCGCTCACCGCTCCTCCATGTATCCACCCCTCGCTCCTTCTCTGTCTGTGCTCGCCCCTCTCCATCTCTCTCCAGCTCCATCGACCTTCAGTCCTTCATGGCTCGAGGCCTCAACAGGTGAGGGGCTCTCCCCTTCCCAGCCCTCCTCCCCTCCTCTCTCTCCTCTTCCTCCTCTCCCCTCCCCAGCCCTCCTCCCCTCCTCTCCTTCCTCTCCCTCCTCCCCTCTCCTCTTCCCTCTCCTCTCTCCTCCTCGGTGCACCTCATCTCCTCCACATCTGCCTGACCTGCCCCCTCCCTCCTTTAGGCCTCACCCCCTCCCCAGGGGGCCTCCCAGCCACCCTGCCTGCCTCTTGAGGGCCGCTGCAGGCTTTCTGCCCTTCCCTTCGGGCCCCCATTTCCACCCACGGTCCGTCCAGGCCACACGAGCCACCCCGGCCTCACCGCCCGCTCCTGTGTCCCTTCCCTCCCGGCAGCTCCATGGACATGGCTCGCCTCCCCTCCCCGACCAAGGAGAAGCCGCCCCCGCCTCCCCCGGGCGGGGGCAAGGACCTGTTCTACGTGAGCCGCCCGCCGCTGGCCCGCTCCTCGCCCGCGTACTGCACCAGCAGCTCGGACATCACGGAGCCCGAGCAGAAGATGCTGAGCGTCAACAAGAGCGTGTCCATGCTGGACCTGCAGGGCGACGGGCCGGCCGGCCGCCTCAACAGCAGCAGCGTCTCCAACCTGGCCGCCGTCGGGGACCTGCTGCACTCCAGCCAGGCCTCGCTGACAGCCGCCTTGGGGCTGCGGCCCGCGCCCGCTGGACGCCTCTCCCAGGGCAGCGGCTCCTCCATCACGGCGGCGGGCATGCGCCTCAGCCAGATGGGCGTCACCACGGACGGCGTCCCCGCACAGCAACTGCGCATCCCCCTGTCCTTCCAGAACCCTCTCTTCCACATGGCTGCCGACGGGCCGGGGCCCCCAGCGGGCCACGGAGGGGGCGGTGGCCACGGCCCCCCCTCTTCCCACCACCACCACCACCACCATCACCACCACCGAGGCGGCGAGCCCCCCGGGGACACCTTTGCCCCCTTCCACGGCTACAGCAAGAGCGAAGACCTCTCCTCGGGGGTCCCCAAGCCCCCCGCAGCCTCCATCCTTCACAGCCACAGCTACAGTGATGAATTTGGCCCCTCGGGCACTGACTTCACCCGGCGGCAGCTCTCACTCCAGGACAACCTGCAGCACATGCTGTCCCCTCCCCAGATCACCATCGGCCCCCAGAGGCCGGCGCCCTCAGGGCCCGGAGGTGGGAGCGGCGGGGGCAGCGGCGGCGGGGGTGGCGGGGGCCAGCCGCCCCCATTGCAGAGGGGCAAGTCTCAGCAGTTGACAGTCAGCGCTGCCCAGAAACCCCGGCCGTCCAGCGGGAACCTATTGCAGTCCCCGGAGCCGAGTTACGGCCCCGCCCGCCCGCGGCAGCAGAGCCTCAGCAAGGAGGGCAGCATTGGGGGCAGCGGGGGCAGCGGTGGCGGCGGGGGTGGGGGGCTCAAGCCCTCCATCACCAAGCAGGTAGGTGGGGGTGGGGGAAGGTGAGGGAGAGGTGGGCCAGCGGGAGAGGAGGAGGGCCAGCTGAAGTTACAATTTCCTCACCTCCTTTCTTTCATTAAATGAATGTGTATGGAGCCGGGCGTGGTGGCCCACGCTTGTAATCCCAGTACTTGGGAGGCTGAGACAGGAGGATTACAGGTTTGAGGACAGCCTCAGCAAGTAGTGAGACACTCTTCAACCTAGTGAGACCCTGCTTCCAAATAAGAAATAAAATCAGAGCTGGGTGTGGTGGTGCACACTTATAACCCCAGCATTTGGGAGGCTGAGACCGGAGGATCCGGGTTCGAGGTCAGCCTCAGCTTCCTAGTGAGGCCCTCCGCAATTTAGTGAGACTCTGTTTCAAAAATAAAGAATAAAAAAATAAAATAGGGCTGGGGGTATAGCTCAGAGGTAGAATGCCCCTTGGTTCAACCCCCATTACTGCAAAAAAAAAAAAAGAAAGAAAGAAATCAGGCTGGGAGTGTAGCTCGAAGGTAGAATGCCCCTGGGTTCAAGCCCCAGTACCACACAAAAAATAATAAAGGGTATGTCTGCAGGGCCTGCACAGTGCCCCGTGCTGTTTAGGCACTAGATAAGGTGGTAAGGCACAGGTGAACAGAGTGCCCCTTGATAGGTGAAGTGATCCGTCGCCTCTCTGGCGCTCAGGGATAAGGGCTAGAGCGGGGGAACAGGGCTGTGGTCTCTGTCGCCGCGGCCCCTCCCTCTGAGCGTGCCCTGCCTTGCCCCGCCTTTCCGCTCTGTCTGCCCTGCCTGGCCCGGCCCCAGCATTCCCAGACGCCGTCCACGCTGAACCCCACGATGCCAGCCTCCGAGAGGACCGTGGCCTGGGTCTCCAACATGCCTCACCTGTCGGCTGACATCGAGAGCGCCCACATCGAGCGGGAGGAGTACAAGCTCAAGGAGTACTCGAAATCGATGGATGAGAGCCGGCTAGATAGGGTACGCTGGGCCCTGCCCCCCCAAGCCCCACTTCTTCTCTTACCACAAGGGAGGCCGCTAGTCACGCCAGAGGAAGCATCCAGGTGCAAGTGGTTAGGTAGGAAGAAAAGAAAGACCAGAACCCTCCCTCGAGAAGCTTCCGGTCCATTAGAGGCACCACACACCAGTCGGCTGAAGCCAATTCAACTCTTTCTTGGTGGGTTGTGTACGCTCTGGGCCATCTGGGGAGAAACATGTTCTGTTCCAGGCTTGCCGCCATGTTCCTCCCCAGGGAGACCCGAAGCCCCACTCCTGACAGCTCAGGAAAGGAAAGGTGGCTTCACCAGCAAGCGGGAGCTCCTTGCTGGGGGCAGAGGCACCTGCCCGCCATGCTTGGGCTACACGGTCACCGTCCCTCGGGCCTCGGTGGCGGAGGCCCTGTGGGCAGAGCTGCGTATAGTAAAGTGACAAGTGGAGAAGCTTCTAGAGTCTTGGTCGGTGGCAGCTGAGGGCAGACAGCACCAAGGGCCCCGGGCACACGCAGACACTTAGCAGGAAGTTACTTGGGGACGCTGTCTTTCCAAGGGCCCTCAGGAAGAGGGTGGCCGGCCACAGGATTAGGCCATTTGTAAAGGGCATACGGCCCTAACGGGGAAGTAGAGGCAGGTTTCTTGGGGCAAGTGGTCTTGAGCATAGGAAATGTTGGGACTGATTTAGATGGCTTGGTTCAGCAGGTTCCACGAGAGAATCATAATGCCCCAGGCAGCCATCATAGGTAACGAACTCACATCTCTCTGTAACTAGAACAGGGTTATGTGTGAACCTTCTTCAGAGGACAGTAAAAATCTCTCAAATTGTTTTTCCTCTTCTGTGCTTCAGCTGAGGAATCCTTGAGAGAGGCTCTATACCAGCACGATTTGATAGTTTTTTTTTTTCTTTTCTTTTTTTTCCCCCCTGGTACTAGGGATTGAACCCCGCGGGCATTCTACCTCTTAGCTACATCCCCAGCCCTTTTTATTTTATTATTTGGAAACAGGGTCTCACCAAGTTGCAGAGGGCCTAAGTTGCTGAGGCTGCTTCAAACCTGCGATCATCCTCCTGTCTCAGCGGCCCAAGTACTAGGCCTACAGGTGTGCGCCACCACACCCAGCTCAATAGAACTTTCTGCAGTGATGAAAATGTTCTTCTGTAATCTGCATCATTCAGTATGGTAGCTACTGGTGGCTAGTGGCCACTGTATTACACACGTGGCTTGCTGTGATTCAGAAACTAAATTTTTAGTGTTATTTAACTTTTAAATAGCTGTGTGTGGGCTGGGGATGTAGTTCAGTGGTAGAGTTTGTGCTTACCCTGAGTGAGGTCCTGGCACTGCAATAATAATAATAATAATAATAATAATAATAATAATAATAATAATACAGTCAGGCATGGTGGTACATTCTTTTAACCCCAGTACTTGAGAGGCTGAAACAGGAGGATCGAAGGTTTGAGGCCAGTCTCAGCAACTTAGCAAGACCCTATTTCAAAAATACAAAGGGAGCCGGGCGTGGTGGCGCACGCTTGTAGTCCCAGCATTCGGGAGGCTGAGACCGGAGGATCCGGGTTCGCGGCCAGCCTCAGCTACCTAGTGAGGCACTCCGCAACTTAGTGAGACTCGGTTTCAAAATAAAGAATAAAAAATAGGGCTGGGGGTGTAGCTCGGAGGTAGAATGCCCCTGAGTTCAATCCCCAGTACCGCCAAAAAAAAACCAAAAAAAAAAAAAAA
>PVLC010009164.1:18651-55329 GCA_004027655.1 Graphiurus murinus | reverse complement strand
CGGTACTGGGGATTGAACTCAGGGGCATTCTACCTCCGAGCTACACCCCAGCCCTATTTTTTATTCTTTATTTTGAAACCGAGTCTCACTAAGTTGCAGAGTGCCTCACTAGGTAGCTGAGGCTGGCCGCGAACCAGGATCCTCCGGTCTCAGCCTCCCGAATGCTGGGATTACAAGCGTGCGCCACCACGCCCGGCTTTGTCTTTGCTTTCTATTATTAAATTATTATGAAATAGTTTTATATAGACTCAACATTTTCATGTGCAATTATAAATCATATATGTTGATATATATGTAAATATGTGTGCATTGTTTAGTAATTTATGTATATCTATTTCTATTTTTTAAATGAAAACCTATTGACTCTAAGTGAAGAATACTTTTCAGAATTTTGGAGCCACTTAGACACATGAATATGAGTGACGGAGTGAGAAGAGGAAGTAAGTCCTGCCTGGGCTCGTCTTTTCCAGCTCGGTTGAGCCCCCAGGAAGCATTTCAGTCAGCATTCTCATTAATCCACGATTTACCGGGAGATTTGCTTGATCATCATTCTGGACATTTCAGAGGTTTTAGTCCATGTTAGGATGGGTCACATCTGTGGACCTTAGAGCTTGGTGGCAGGAAGCAGGGGTGGGGGGTGAGGGAGGGAGGGAAAGCGAGAGAGCGTGAGTGTGTGAAAGGGATCATTGGGGTGTAGTCTCCAAGACCACACCATACCGCCTAGATTACCACCCAGTTCATCCATTACAGTGCTGAGATTAAAGCCCTCGTGGTTCCATTATATCACCTCTGAACCTCAGCACATGAGCTCCTCCATGGGACAGTCTATATCCAAACCATAAAGGGGCTTGGGTGCCATCTTTTACTCAGGATGATTATATTTTGATGATACTCCCTTGATAGTTTAGTTAGTGCTTCTTATTCTCTGAAAGGTCCATTACTACTTCTTAGTCTCCCAATTGATTCTGGATTTATAGAGGAAAAGAACAGAAGTCTTACTATATCCATGTGGATCACAAATTCACCCGGAGGCCATGCCAGGGTTACACAAAACAGCAGAAGGTCATTTCAATCATGTCTCAAGGTCGGGGGAGCCTTGCCTTTTGGCAGTCATTCATGTCTATATATGTATAGAGAACCAGGTTTACTCTGGACAAGAGGAATCACCCCTCTCCATGTTTCACCAAGACTCCTATTATCACCAAGTAGAGGGTTTTGCTGAGGATGGTGCGTAAAAGATGAGCTGGTTTTACGAACTTGCTGAGCCCATGATTTAAGTGTAGTGTATCTGTGTTAAAACTTTCCTGCACTGGTTCTTTCTCCTTAGATGGCCTCTGGGAGGGTATTTGCAGTTTCCAGATCAGGTCATGATGGAGTAGCTTATATCAGAATAACCTTCCCTCCAATAACAACATAAAACTCTGGGTAAAATGCACACAAGTAATTGAAGGCACTGAAGTGCGGCCAACACAAGCAGAAACTGGAGGGGCTTAAACCCCTGACAGAAGAAGCCAGCACTAGGGAGGTCCCCTCTATGTGGTTTTTCCCCAAGGGCATTCCCCAGTCTAAGTGGGCAACCAGAGCTCAGACAGAAAGCAGAGGTCTTCAGAGCACAGCTCTAGTTGTCTCGCTTTTTTCCTCGGTCAGTATAGTTAAAGGTGCCTCTGTTTTTGCTGACCTTTTCAAAGGACTGGATTTCACTGATTTTCTCAATGTTTTTTTGATCCTCTCTTTTACTCATTTCTGCTCTAACCTTTACTGTTTTTGTCCTTCTCCCTACTTTGGGTTTACTTTGCTCTTATTTTTCTAGGGTCCTAAAGTGGAAGCTTAAGCTATTGATTTGAATCTTTCTCCTTTACTAATGTAAAGAAGATCTATAGCTATAAATTTACCTCTAAGCACTACTTTAGCTGAATCCCATAAGTTTTGACCTATTCTATCTTACTCATCTCAATGTATTTCTAGATTTCCCTTGTGGTTTCTTCTTTGACTCATTGGTTACTTACCTGTGTGTTGTTTAATTTCCATATATTTATAAATTCCCCAAGTTCCTTTCTCTTACTGATTTTTTACTTCATTTTAGTCAGAGGACATACTTTTTTTGACTAATTCTCATAAATGTAATGAGGCTTGTTTTGTGGCCTAGCATCTGGTGTATCCTAGAGAAGTTCCATGTGCATTTGGGAAGAATGTGTATTCTGCCATTCTTCGGTGTTCTGTAGGTTTATGTAGGTCTAATTGGTTTATGTTATCATTGAAGTATTTTATGTCCTTGTTGATCTTCTTACCAAAAATGGGTAGTGAAGCCTGACTCACTGAAGCATGCCTGTAATACCAGTAGTTGGGAGGCTGAGACAGGAGGGTTGCAGGTTTGAGTCCAGTGTGCAGTAATTTATTGAGACCCTGATTTGTAATAAAAAGTTAAATAGGACTGGGGGTAGGGAGGCAGCATGAAGCTCGGTGTTGAACACCCCTGGGTTCAATCTCTAGTACCACATAAAAAATGAGTATTGAAAATCTCTAATTATTATTGTTTAACTGCTTTTCTTTAATTCTTTCAGTTCTTGTTTCAAGTATTTTGGAGCTCCGCTATTATCTTATTGCATTGATCCCTCTTCATCTCTAGTAACAGTTTCTGTTTTAAAGTCTATTTTTCTGATATTAGTATAGTCACTCTACCTTTCTTATGGTTGCTACTTGTACTGTGTACCTTTTTCCATCCTATTATTTTCAACCCTTGTGTCTTTGAATCTTAGATGTGTCTCTTGTATGCAACATATACTAGGATCTTATTTTTATTCAGTTTTATACTCTCAGCCTTTATACTGGATTGTTTTACCCATTTATATTTAATATTGTTATAATTAAGTTTGTGGCTAACATTTTACCTTTTGTTTTCTGTGTCTTTACTCTTTTTTCTTTCTTACTACTGCTTTATTTTGCATTAAATGACTTTTTCTAATGTAGCATTTTTATTTCTTTAATGATTTTTTTCACTATACATTCTTGAGTTATTTTCTTAGTGACTATTTTAGGATTTAATTTATATATCCTAACTTACGTATTTATACTAACTTATTTCAATTTTCTACTCTAAGATTTATACTAATGCAATTCCAGTAAGGTATATAGACATTAGTAATATAGATTCAGTCTTCTCTCCATTTTATGCTATCATTATACATATTACATTTATGTATGTTATAGACTGAAGTATACGTTATTTTAATTTTAATTTTTATATTTTATACATTTTAAAGAAGATGAGAGAAGAAATTAGAGCAAGTATAAATTTATAGAGCTAGCTATATTGATCTTATTTATCACTTCTGGTTTTGATTTGTGCATCTAGATTCAAGTTACCACTTGGTGTGATTTCCTTACTCTAATATTACTCTAATATATCTTTACTCTTACCTAGCTGCTTTGTGCTTTGTCAACTATGTTATATTCTATATGCTATAGGCCCAGCAATAGAATTATATGCATATTGCTTTATGCAATTTCTTTTTTGTTTTGTTTCTACAGCACTGGGGATTGAACCCAGGACCTCGTGCATGCAAGCAAGGGCTCTACCACTGAGCTACATCCCTAGTCCCTAAAGTTGCTCTTTATTTTATTTTATGTGGTACTGGGAATTAAACCCAGGGGCAGTCTACCTCCAAGCTACACCCCCATCCCAATTTTATTTATTTGGAAACAAGGTCTCACTAGGTTACTGAGAGCCTCTCTAAGTTGCCAAGGCTGGCTTTGAACCCAAGATCCTCCTGTCTCAGCCTCCCAAGTACCGGAATTACAAACATGCACCACCATGCCTGGCTGCTAAAGTTGCTTTTTAAATCAGTTAGAGAATAAAGAAGAGATGTGCTTTTATAATTACATCCACTAGTGGTATTCATTTTTTTTTTTTTTTTTTTTTTTTTGTGAGGATTTGAATTGGTCTGGGGCCACTTGCTTTCATCCAGAAGAGCTTTCTTTAGTATTTCTCTTTAGGTAGGTCTCTTAGCAATATATTCTCTTATTTTTTTAGAATGAATTTTATCTTTATTGTTGAAAAATAGTTTTCCTGGACATAAAATTGGTTGACAGCGGTTTCCTTTCAGCATGTGAAGGTGTTGTTTTACTGCCTCTGATGAGAGCTCAGCAGTTAATCTTATGGAGAACAAGTGACTTTTGAAGGGCGTATGTATTCCTGGGGACTGGAGGCCACCATGCTCACCAAATGGTGTTTTTTTAGCAATTTTGGTTTCTTTTTTGAGTGTGTGTGTGTGTGTGTGTGTGTGTGTGTGTGTGTGTGTGTTTGAGAGAGAGAGAGAGAGAGAGAGAGAGAGAGAGAGAAGAGAAGAGAGAAGAGAGAAGAGAGAAGAGAGACTGGGAAATGAATCTAGAGGCATTGTACCTCTGAGCTATACCCTAGCCATTTTTATTTTTATTTTTTGGTTTGAAACAGGGTCTCACTGGGTTGGTAAGAGTCTCATTACAGGAGGATCAAACCTGTGATCCTCCTGTCTCAGCCTCTCAAGTACTGGGATTACAGGTGTGTGCTACTATACCCAGCTCACCTGGGTTTCTTCACAGTGAATCATACTCCCTTTGTGTCCCAAAGCTGGTCCAGCTTTGGCGACGCAATTTACTTTGAGAAGACTTTTAAGGCATTATCAGCATAAGTCCAGCAAAACATTTCCTGTGGTTTTGGCAGAGAGAAAATGAAAAATTATCAAGATATTCTAGAAAGACCAACAAAGGACTTTGTAGCAAGCAAACATTGAGTTTGACTTTCAAATAGTAGATCATGAAATCAGTTTGATAAATTTCACCTGGCATTTGTTTCTGTGTGTGTGTGTGTGTGTGTGTGTGTGTGTGTGTGTGTACATGTGTGGGTATGTACCTGGGTAGGGGGATGGATGGGGGAGTGGAATGTCAGGGACATTCCAGGTTGCCATATAAAAATTTGTTTGTTGCTATGTCATGTTCAAAAGTGTTTGAAAACTGCTTAATCCATTTGTTGGCCTGGAAAAGGGCCTGCTCTGGGATTGATCCAGAACTGGAAACTCTCTCTTGCCCTTGGGTATATCCTAAGCACATTTCCTTCCTGCTTTATTAGTTTCTTAACTCTGTTTTACTTTTCAACAGAAAGAAAAACATGTCCATTAATTTCCATCCCTTCAGAATTAATGTATGTAGCCACTATAGCTTCCTACAAACACTCACACAGCCATGGCGATGGGAGTTAAGGCAATTTCCTGTCTTTTTTGGTCCACCCTCGAATACTTCTCTTATTGGGAAGTGCTAACAATGAGTTGGCTCTAAAAGAACTTTCAATTCACTTTTTTAGAGAATTCTGAGATTTTTTTTCATGAATCATTCATTCACTCATTTCTGGAGAACACAACTTTGTATTTAGCAAAGATTGGGCTGATCAATCATTTAAATGAAACAAAAGGGCAGGCAGGCGAGACCATTTTTGCTGAGTCGCTAAACATTTATGCTGGATGTTCTCAGCAGGTAAAATTATCCTGATTGAGCTGGTCATTAAACTTCCTTTACCAGAAATAATTCAGTGGAGAGTTCTGACAAATCATCATCTATGCATTTAGAGTGAGTAATTCCTGCAGCTGATAAAATATTTTTGTTAACCTTCCAGAGGCATTGAAGTGATGGATTTGGGCCTTCACAAGACTCTAAATTCCCGGGAAAGCATCCAAATTGACTCCAAAGGTTTCAATGCATCTGTATAGAAATTTGGAAGAGGGCATTGACACCCACTGTGAGCAGCGTCCTTCTAGGCCCTAGTCTTGGTTTCCCTATCACAATCCAACATTGCTGCCACCTACAACTGCTTGTGTGGGAAGTGTGTCCCACCACACTCTTGTCCATGAAATGCAGACTCATTTTAACATGCAGAATTAGTGAGGTTGGAAGAAAAACAGCCAAAGACATCCAAGCAGCATCTTGTCTAAAGTTACCCTAACATTGTCTGCCCTTATGTTTTGTCTGGCAATGACTGTCTACGCAAGTGGATGGTCAAGAGGTCCCTCTGAGTACTGCACAGAAGCACTATTGAGCCAGTGGCTAGCTCTGAGGATCCTTGGGGATCAAAAGTGCCCAGGACTAAGGGAGATGCCCCAGCATTTATACTACAAAGGGTTCAACCTGGAAGAAAAGGCAACAAGTTCCGGGTTTTAGCCTGAACCCCAACTTTTTTTCCTGTGGATTGACTCCAATGGTGTTCTGCCTCTGAGCTACACCCCCAGACCTATTTTATTTTATTTTTTGGAAACAGTGTCTCACTACGTTGTGGAGGGCCTCACTAAGTTGTTGAGGCTGGCTGTGAACCTGTGATCCTCCTGTCTCAGCCCCCTAAGTACTGGGATGACAGGCATGAGACACCTGTCTTGAATCTCAACGTTTACGCAAGTTGCTGTGGGACTGTAAAGCTTTCCTCTTGATTACAAATGGTCAGACTGCAGTTTTATGTGCCAGCGAATCTCCTCTGTTGAGCAAGGTTTCTCTTCTCTGCTTCTCTCCCCTAAGCTGAAACCCGTGGTGGAGAATAAATTGCTACCTATCGATCATTCATTTGGTTTCTCCTTGTTTTCATCCCACCCACTCCCCATATGTTAGAAGACTCA
Source organism: Graphiurus murinus (assembly GCA_004027655.1). Classification (NCBI taxonomy): domain Eukaryota; kingdom Metazoa; phylum Chordata; class Mammalia; order Rodentia; family Gliridae; genus Graphiurus; species Graphiurus murinus. The sequence goes on along the minus strand of PVLC010009164.1, from coordinate 48,697 downwards.
GAAAAAAAAACTATTGTTATCATTTAGGTATTATGCAGTGTCACATGAAAGACCTCGTGTCTTGATGTTCAGGGGTGCTATGGTTAAATCATGATGATTCTATCTCATCGGTGGGTGAATCCATTGTAGTGGATTTACTAGGTGGCGTGTGGCTGGAGGAAGTAGGTCCATGGGGGGATGGCCTGGGGATTGTGCATGCGTCCTTGAACCCCCTTCACCCCTCCTCTCCTCTCCTCTCCTCTCCTCTCCTCTCTCTCTCTCTCTCTTCCCACTGCTGTGCTCTGAGTTCTGCTGATGTAACCTGGCCCCACGTGGGCTGAAACTTCTGAAACCTCCAGAACTGTGAGCAGATAGATCTTCCTTTCTCTAAGTGGTAGTGATCAGGTGTTTTGGATCACAGCAGTGAGCATGCTGATGGAGACATTGGCAGTGTGGCTCTCTTTTAAGTGCCTTTGGCCAAAACATCAGTGGGAAGGAAGCTCGACTGAAAGATGGTTTGGGAATCTGGCTTTCCATTTTCCCCGTTAGCCCAGAAAATTGAGAACCAATACGACTCAAGGCATCCTTCAAAATGAGAACACTATTTCATGAACTGCCTTCACTACTTCTTATTGCCATGAAGTGTCTGGGAGTGAAAAATTGCAGATCTCCCCATCCCTTGCTGCCCACTCAGAAAAGAACAATCAAATCTATGGGGTTTGCTTGAAATAAAGTGGGAACTGTGCAGGCTTTCAAGAGAAAGATTTAGCACAATGCAAATCCAAATAAAATAAGTCATGAATCACTAATACTTTCACCCACAGCTCTGAAGTCTTTATTTTTATGATTATTGCTGAGAAAGCGGGCCACATAAACACCATTTACACAAGCTAAAGAATGGCATTTTAGAAGAAAAATGGCAACCGAGGCAATTTCCCTGAGGGTTCATAAGTACTAATTCTGTTTAATGTGACAGTTCCTAAATAACTCAGAGTTCTTCACAGAAACACGTGTGGGTAGTCCCAGGAGGTCTGCAATCTAGAGCAAGTGGAAGAGTGAACTAGTCTTCAGCATGTACAGGCTGAGAAAATGTATCCCTGGGTTTTAAAAAATACCTTCGTGTTCACAGAAGGGGAGAGAGGGCAGCTAATGTAAACTGCCAGCTTTGTTCTAAGTAATTTTCTTTGGATTGAAGTACCTAAGTAATCATTAGTGTGTGTGTGTGTGTGTGTGTGTGTGTGTGTGTGTGTGTCTCTCTTTCCTTTTTGTTGCCTTTCTCTCTCTTCCCATCTTCCTTTCCTCTACCCTTTCAGTTGCCATATCCGACTTTTGAACCCTCAGAGTACAAATGCTTTGTTTGTTTGTTTGTTTGTTTGTTTCTGGGAATTGAACTCAGGGACATTCTACCTCTAAGCTACAAACCATCCCTCAGCCCTTTTTATTTTTTATTTTGAAACAAGTTCTTGCTGAATTGCCGAGCATCTCACTAAATTGCTGAGGCTGGTCTGGAACTTGTACTTCTGTCTCAGCCTCCCAAGTACTGGGATTACAGGCATGGGCCGCCATGCCTGGCTCACAAATTCTTTTATTATTTAGTGGTATTGTAGGGCAGTTTATTTTAGTGCTTAGGGGCCATCTTTTCCCTCTATCCATCTTACCTGTGTTGGCTTTTTGAGGCTGTGACCAAAATACCTGCCAAGTACAGCTTAGAGGAAGAAAGATTTATTTTGGCTCATGATTCAGAGGTTTCAGCCCTTGGTTTGCTGTCTTGAAGGCAGAAACATCATGGCAGAAGGGTGGGCAGAGGAGAACAACTCAGGAACAGGGGAGAAGAGACGAGAGAGTGAGAGCGAGAGAGAGAAAATGAATGAGGCTGAGAAAAGATAAACCCTTCCAGGACACACCCCCAATGACCTGCTTCTTCCAAGGAGGTCCCACCCCAGTAGTTAATTCAGCCATCAATGGGTTAATCCACCCATGACGTCAGATTCAATCATGAGCCAATCACTTTACAGAAACCCCACCTCTGAGCACATGAGGCTTTGGGGAATGTTCTCGATCCAAACCATAACGTTGCCCATCCTTTGAGCCTATTCACCTGACAATGTGAAAGAGGGAAGAAGAGTCTAGAAAGGGAAGAGGTCAACACAGTTCATCTTGGAGAGTGCGTTAGCATCATCATACAGGCCTGGAGCAGATGCCTTTGTAACATACATGGTTGAGAATTCCTGCTGGATTTGGGGTTCAGCATTTCAGTGAGAAGTGCCAAACCCTAGGGACACATTTTCTCTGCATCGTCAACCTTCATCATCAGGATGTTTCTCCAGCAGCGTGAAAGCCTCGGGGTCTGTGGCGTGGCACAGCCAGTGTGCCCCATGGCATGGTCACCCCCGTGTTTCTGCTCTGACATGAGGTATGCCTCGCTCTGCCTGCAACTTTCCTACATGCTCCCAAAATAGCCACCACATCCTCCAAAAGGCCGTGCTATTTTCAGACCTGCCTCTACCTAGAATAGTTTCAATCATCACTCACGAGTTTTGTATCTAATTGGGAAAGAAGTACTTATTTTATTTGTCCTAAAACTATCCTTCTTGAGCTTCAAAGAACCAGTATTCCAAGAATCACTGGGCTATGTGCTCCTGTCCCTGTTGTGTGGAGGGAAAGCTTATTAGCTAGGTGTGGTGGTGCATGCCTGGAATCCCAGCTACTATGGAGACTGAGGCAGGAGGATCACAGATTCCAGGTCAGCTTTGGTAATTTATTGAGAACCTGTTTCACAGTAAAGAATTATAAAAAAGGGTGGGGGTGTGGCTCAGAAGGAATTCGATTCAATCCCGCTCATGGATATATCTGTTCTAGATCTTTTGGACAAATGGGATCATGTAACATCAGCCTTTTATGTCTCGCTTTTTTCACTTAAAATAATGTTTTTTAAGAGTCATTCAGGTTGTAGCATGGATGGGTACTTGGTTTATTTTTTATGCCTCAATAGTGTTCCACTGTGTGGATATGCCACGTTTTGTTTATTCCTCAGCTAATGGACATTTGGCCGTAGGGAATAGTGCTTCTCTGAACATCTGTTTACAAGTGTTTGCTTAACTACCTTTGTCACTTTATTTGGGCCAGGTTACATTTATTTCCTAATTAATCATCTCTGAAATCAGCCCCCGTTCTCTTTCTGGTACTGCTGCTTTCATCTCATAGTCACACGTCAGTGACCACTCTGGGTGTTCTGCAGCCGGCACTCCACACGGCAGCCCCGTGACCTTTGCAAAAATACAGGTCCCCTGCTCCAACCCATCCCTGGTTGTAGGATTGCTCTTGTATGAGGACCAGCCTCCCCGCAGGGCATGGAGCTGTGCATGGCCAGGCCTCCGTAAGCTCTTCTCACCATTCTGTCCTCGCTGTCTGCACTGGAGCCAAGCTGGCCTCTCTGTCCTACAAACTCTGGGTTTTTTTGTTTTTTGTTATTGTTATTGTTACCACAGGCCCTTGGCATATGCTGCCCCCACTGCCTGTAACGCTCTTCCCTCCTCTTGGCCTAATGAACTCCTGTGACTCTTGAGTTCTGATGAGAATATCACCTCTTTGGAGAAGCTTTCCTCAGCCAAGTCCCCCCCGCCCCTCCGCTGTGGATGCACACGCACTCCTTGACTCACTCCCTTGTAGCACGAGTCCCCGCTGCAATTTTACCTTTGGATGATTAATTCATAATTGTATGCCTCTACCTCCACCCCGTGGCCTTCATTCCCAGACTGGAAGGAAGCTCAGGTGGGACACAGAACCCATGTCTGTTTCCTAATCATTATCATTCCAAAACTTCTATGGACCAAGTGTTTGTCACCCCCAAACTTGAGACCTTGGAGCCCATGGTGTTGGTAGTTGGAGGCAGGGCCTGTGGGAGGTAACAGGGCCATGAGAGTCCGAGAGTGCAGCCCTTGTGCTGGGGATTGGTGCCCCGTTCAGGAGAGACATGGGCCTGGTGTGGTGGCGCACGCTTATAATCCCAGTACTTGGGAGGCTGAGACAGGAACATCACAGGTTCCAGGACAGCCTCAGCAAGTAGTGAGACTCTCATCAACCTAGCAAGACCCTGTTTCAAAATAAAAAATGAGCCTGGGGTGGTGGCACATGCCTGTTCCCAGTCCTTGGGAGGCTGAGACAGGAGGATCGAAGGTTTGAGGACAGCCTCAACAAGTAGTGAGACTCTCATCAGCCTAGTTTCCAAATAAGAATAAAAGTATGGCTGGGGGTGTAGCTCAGAGGGAGAATGCTCCTGGATTCCATCCCTAGTACCACACACACACACAAATAATAATAGTAGTAGTAATAATAATAATAATAATAATAATAATAATAATAGACAGGACCCCACTTAAGCTCTAGGCTGTGGATGACTTCCCAGAATGGAAGCCCAGGTGATGGGAGTGCTCTGTGCTGCTCGGTCCATGTTTGTTTCTGGGTCTGTTTCAAGGCCCAGCGCTGACAGCGGACGTTTCCCCTGAGTCCAGCCACCAAACTACTCGACTGGCTTGGAGCTTCACACCTAAAGGTCAGGAGAGATTTTCCAAAGAACCATTATATTATAAATAAATCTAGCTGGCTGTGGTGGCGCAGGCCTGTAATCTTAGTACTTGGGATGCTGAGACTAGAGAATCTCAGATTTGAAGATTACAGGATCACAGTGAGACTCTCAGCAACCTAGTGAGACCCTGTTTTAAAATAAAAAATGGCTGAAGGTGTTGCCTAGAGGTAGAATGCCCCTGAATTCAATCCCTAGTGCCACAAAATGAATAAAGGAAGGAAGGAAAGAAGGAAGGAAGGGAGGGAGGGAAACCAAAATAAAGGCAAGAATTGTTTGTCTTTGGGTGAAAGACAAGAGGCTATTTATGAAGACTCCCCTGTCTTATGGCAGTCAGAAATTAAAAAGAAAGGGTCGCATACTCTCTGCTGTCACTTTCAGGGGCTTATATCTTTGATCATCTATTCTCCAGGTCCCTGTGCAGCCATCTGCTTATCACAAGTACATGTGTTAAAATAAAACACAATACAATAGAAATCTCCAGATTTACTTTCAGAAACAAATTATTACAATTTTAAACTAGAATTTAGGATTTGCATATGTGTGCATTTGTGTGGTACTGGGGATTGAACCCAGGGCATTCTACCTCTGAGCTACACCCCCAGGTTGGTTATTTATTTATTTATGCTGAGGCTTGAACCCAGGGGCACTCTGCCTCCAAGTCATACCCCCAGACCTATCTTCCTTTTATTTTGAAACAGTCTTGCTAAGTTGATGAGAGTCTCACTACTTAATGAGGCTGTCCTCAAACCTGTGATCCTCCTGTCTCAGCTTCCCAAGTACTGGGATTACAGGCATGTGCCACCACACCCAGCATATTTTTTATTTTGAAACAAGGTCTTGCTAAGTTACTGAAGATCTCACTGAGGCTGGCCTTGAACCTACAATCTTCCTGTCTCAGCCTCCCAAGTACTGGGATTACAAGTGTGGGTCACCATGCCTGGCTCATCAGGTGATTTTTAAAGGGTGCTTATAATGAAATGAACCTCAAAAGGCAAAGATTCCTTCCAGTCAATGAAACCTCCACCATTCAGGGGATGCTGTTATAAGAAAACACATTGCATGTCCGTAACATGATTTTAGAAGAGTTTACAATAGTGTGGCATGATATCAGTAAGAAAAGCAGAACACAATAGCGTGTGCATGTGTCTATATGAATAGATAAATAAAGTACATTGATTAAAAAAAAAAAAAACAGGAAAGGCTTAGAAGGAATTCCTCCAGAAATGTCTGCAGTGGTACTCATGGCAGAATGGTATTATAGTTAATTATCTCTGTTTTTACTTTATAAATTATTCTGATCTTGTTTGTTCAAAGCGAGACATAAGCCTCAATTTGAAGAAAAGGGAAAAAAATTGCTATCAAAGTCTTCACCCCCATCTAAGATTAAGAGTCTTAGTCATCAAAGACCTTGGGAGAAAATGCGCCTTCAGCCTTCAGAACCATTCCTGGAGGGTGGAAATACGTAAAGACGATGGTGACGGTGAGGAACTGAAGAAACCCCAAAGAATTTTTTTGCAGCCTGAGTTCCTAGCCTTTCTTCAATCTCCACAGAATCTTCAACTCCCTCTCGAGTTTAGAATTTCCATTGCCACAGGGCATGTATGTACGTATGTGTGTATTTTTTTTTTTTTTGCGGTACTGGGGATTGAACTCAGGGGCATTCTACCTCCGAGCTACACCCCAGCCCTATTTTTTATTCTTTATTTTGAAACCGAGTCTCACTAAGTTGCGGAGTGCCTCACTAGGTAGCTGAGGCTGGCCACGAACCCGGATCCTCCGGTCTCAGCCTCCCGAATGCTGGGATTACAAGTGTGCGCCACCATGCCCGGCCCACGTATGTGTGTATTTTTATAGTCTTAATTGCCCTGGAAAGATCTTGTTGGAGGTCCTCCCTTTGCTCATGTAACCATCTTGCTCTGGAACCATGTGATGAATGTCTTTGGGGACATCGGAAAGGGTAACAGAGCCAGCAGTAGCAGCAGCCGGCCATAGGAGGGCCCGTGGGTACCCTTCGCCTGGTTCTGGAAAGCAGCTGATAATTTAAACAAGGATGAACAGTCATCCAGACATCCTTTCTGGTCCCCATCAAAAGAGCATGCTAAGCCAGGCGTGGTGGCGCACGCTTGTAATCCCAGTACTTGGGAGGCTGAGACCAGAGGATCTGGGTTCGTGACCAGCCTCACTTGCTTAGTGAGGCTCTGCGCAACTTAGTGAAACCCTGTTTCAAAATAAAGAATAAAAAATAGGGCTGGGGGTGTAGCTCAGAGGTAGAATGCCCCTGAGTTCAATCAGCAGTACTGCAAAAAAAAAAAAAAAAAAAAAAAAAAAAAAAAAAAAAAAAAAAAAAAAAAAAAAAAGAGCATGCTAAGGAGCCACCTGGAAATGGCACCTGGTGATGAAGGTCCAGAAGCCCACGGCCTCCCCAAAGAAAGATAGGACCTGAGCTCTTGGATCAGAGCCCCTGGCGGTACTCTGACCCGGTCATGTGGCCCAGAATAGGCATCACCCACTAGTCCTTGGTCTTGCCAGGAGTCGGTCTGTGGATCTGTTGGCCTCTCTGTGAGAGTTGTCTTGGGGTGTGTGTGACCTTAGGATTAGTGACAAAACTGACCCCAGCAGGCGGTGGTCATGCAGGCTTTAGCTCCAGAGAACTCCAGAGTTGGATGTGTGTGATACAGTACACACACACACACACACACACCACTGCCCAGGCCACTTTGGTTTAATTTGTGTTTTCTGAGTGCATTTGAGCAGGAGAGTTGGGTGAACCTGGGTTTTCCTCCTGTCTGACCCACTTGCTGGCAGCAGCTACCCTTCCTCGGTTTCCTCAGGAACCAAGTTTCCTTGGAGTCCCAGTTTCCTTGGAGCCAAATGGAGCATTACTGCCCACCTCAGGAGGGCGCCACCCTTGAGGCTGGATGAGAATGTGTGGAAAGTGCCTGCCCTAAGCTTGGCAATTAGTAAATACTGCTTCCCTGCCCCTCCCCAGTCCTCCCACCCCTGGATATCTGTCGCAGGATTCAGAAGCTAACCTGACTGTAAAGTATTGACTACCTACGTCTTCTTACTATTACTCTATCTACTCAAACTTGGCCAACTACCTATTAAGTCGCTGAGGCTGGCTTGAACCCGAGATCCTCCTGTCTCAGCTTCCCAAGTACTGGGGTCACAGTTTTGTGCCACCACACCCTGCTTGGATGACTACCTATTCAAAGTAAGCTCTTATTCCAGGCAGTTTATCAAGGGGCCGGGAGGTGGAGCTGAGGGGACCCTGAGGAAAGTTGGTGCCACTCTGAAGAGTCCTTGTCTGGGGGAAGCTGAGCCTTAGGAAAGTTGACCCGGTGTCTTGTAAATGCTACCAGATTCTTCATGGGGCTCACACAGCAATTACCATGGAGAAGGAGGGAGGAAGGAGTTTCCGTGTTTATGATAATAGCTGTATTTCCTCTCCCTGTTTTAGATTCCCTCCTGCCTTCCCCTCTTTTCTCCACTCTTTCTTCCCAGAGTTCTAGAATCATGTAATTCTATAACTGGGTGTGGCCTTGGGCAAGATCATCTCTTCCCATCCCCCACTTTACAGATGGGGGACACCGAGGCCCGAAGGTGTTCAGCGATGGGACCAGGGTTCCAAAACCACTCTCTGCTCTTCTCCTTCTAATCCAGAAAGTGGCGCTCTGAGGAAACTGCCCAAGCTACAAGGAAACAAACCCATTTTTTAAAATTTTATTTCAGTATTGGAAAGAGCAAGGTCTGGGCCTCTGAGTGGCAGGGGAGTGGCCTCCTGTTCTCCCTCTAAAGGCTCCTGGGCCCCCGGACACCAGTGCTAAAGACAGAGGTGTTGTGTGGTGACCTCAACATGACATGGGAGCCCCAAGACACCTCGCTCTCTTCCCACCTTTGACCTGCCCCTCTGGGATGTGTACCTGTGTTTGCATTTGTGCATTGGTTTCTGTACCTCATCCTGGCTCTGTGGGACACTTCTCTTCTCTTTAAAGTACTTAAGCCAATGAGCCTTGGTCTATTTGGGAGAGAAAGGAGCTGAATGTTACTCACAGTAGAATGTGTGCTTAGGATGCACAAGACCCTGGGTTCCATTCCCAACACCCAAAAAAGAAAAGATTGAGAGAGGAAGGGGGTTGGTGCTCTTGGCTTCTGGGTTGTGTCCATGCTGCATTCTGTGTGTGAGCCCCATCTCTGCAGAGAGATGTGCTGGGGCCTTGATGACTACTAACCACCGTGGTGACACTTGACTCCCAGTAGAACTGAGCAGAACAAGTGTATTTCTTCCCTGTGAGTGATAAGGCCTTTCCAAATATCAACATCTCAGTATCTTAAATATCCTAGCAAAAACTTTGTAATAGGCGTATTTGCTATATTTGGAAGGCCACACATGGTTACTTAGACATTTGCACTTAGGCATCATTAAGCTTTTGCCTTGCTGGGTTTTCTCTTGGAGTACACTGACATTTTTTAATGGCCTTTACTATTCCTCAGTTTTGCCCTCCATGTGGAGTGCCCTGGTTTGTAATATTGCCTGCACAACATTCTGTGCTTAAAGATCCTACCAAGGAGACACCCTGGCTTATCACGAACACTTCTACAAATTTCTGTCTTTTGCTCTGTTGTCCTCTGTTTATTCAAATGAAAGTTCAGCATCTTGACTTTGCATGACCTAAGAAGGGCTTCTTCCTTTTATGATGGCAATATATCTTTATAAGGAAAACTCACCTGGGCTTCCTCATCCACCAAAATAGACTGTGTTTTCCGAAGGCAGCCCTGGGAGCACAGAGGAAGTTGGTCGTCACCATGTGGGAAATGCATTGTAAAAGGGAAGTCACATCCAGAATCAGGAAGGTGAGTTAACGCCAACCCAGGGAAGCAACTTCATCTGGAAATTTGAGCCCAAGGGTTCAAAGTGGAAGCACACCCTCCCCACCCATCCAGGAAGAAGGACACAGTGGCTGTTCAGTGTTTGCCTCAAAAGCCTGCCAAGGCTGGGCATGGTGGTGCAAGCCTGTAATTCTAGTACTTGGAAGGCTGAGACCAGAGGACTGCAGATTGAAGACCAGACTATTAGCAATGGGTCTTTATAGATTGCTCACAGAGCTCGGGTTTTGTTCTAACTTGACTAGAAAGGGAAATTTAAAGGACCTCTGAGCTTGGTGGTGGGTGGACAAGCTACTGAGAGGAGTTGGGACACCCCCCCCCTTTTTTTTTTTTTACTTTATAGTCAGGTCCAGATGAATGAAGAATTATTTTTTCCCCAGAAATTGGAAGGAGTCAAAGTAAAGAAAAAAGTCCAAAGGTCCACAAGCAAAAAGAAGCTGGTTTCAAGTTTTGGAGCCCTTTTGTCAGTGCAGAGATAAGCAGTCAGCTGATCCAAGGCAGACCCAAGATGCAGGAAGTCCTGAGGTGGTGGCCAAAGTCGTCCTGTGTGTTAGAAATGGGTGCTTCAAAATGCCAGCATCGTGCACATCACGTAGGTTGCCATTAAGATGTCCAACTTTGAGGACCCTTGTTGTCAAGCCCAGGGATAGGCGGTGATCAAGAGATCTTAATCATTTCTTGGCCATTGGTGTGTTAGCCAACTTTCCATTACTATGACAAAATACCCAACTTTTAAAGAGGGAAGGTTTGTTTGGGCTCACGGTTTCAGTCCATGGTCTCGTATTCTGTTGCCTTTGGGCGTGCGGCCACACAGAACATCATGGCGGGCAGCCCATGCAGAAGCTGCTGCTCACCTCGTGGGGGCCGGAAGTGAAGAAAGGAGGAAGCAGCCAGGGTCCCCGATCTCCTTCCAGGGCACGCCTCCTCATTACCTAACTTCCTCCCGGGAGGCTCCACATCTTAAAGATTCCACTACCCCTAAGAGTGCCACCAGCTGGGACCCAGCTTTTAGCACATGGGCCTTTGAGGGGACATTTCACATCCAACTGTTAGTTAACATTGGTCAGCCTCTGACCAGCTGGTTGTAGGGTCAGTGCCAAAGAATTTCACACACACACACACACACACACACACACACACACACACCTACCTCACATTCAGTCTGATACTAGAGAAACAAGTTGAGCCTATGATCGTTCTTATAACTTGTTCTGGGAGAGAGAAGCAGAGGTGGGATGTCCAGGAGACAGCCCCATTTATTTATTCATTCACCAAATACCTGTTGGACGCCTACTTCAACAGGCTTTATCTGCAGAGAGCCATGAGTCAGATGCTTTCAAAGTGAGAAAGCTAAAATGGGATTTGTTCATTTGGAGTAATCAAAGCTGTCTTACAAGACCACAGGTATTAAAAGTAGGAAGGCTGAGTCCCAAATCAGCAATCGTCTAGCTTGTCTGAACTTCTCAAACTTGGTATAAGTATACATCTTGGCTCTAACTTCAGAAATTGATTCAGTCCATCAGGAATAGGCTCCACTAATCCACCATTTGAAAAACAACAGCCAACTTAATTCTGACCGCAGCAGGTGCTGACTTAGCTGCTGGAGTTTGAGGAACCCGGGCGAGGGCGTGGCGGCAGTGTTTGGGCTGTGCAGATCAGAACTACCTGCCCCTGCATCCTGCCATTTCCACCTTCCTGCCCTGGTGAGTCCTTGTACTCACGAGATATTATTTCTTCCTTCTCATTATGTGGACAAATAATAAAATTTGAGAACCAAGTGACCCAAATAAAACAACTTAAGGCAGATTTCAGGTTCAGGGCTCTAGAGGGATGCTGTTGTTTTCCTTTGAGGTTTTGGGGGGAAAATGATCCAAGGATTGAGTTGTGGGGGTATGGCCCCACCCCCTTGGAAACTACCCTGCTCCCCCTGTTCACCTGCCCGGCAGGAGATGGAGCAGCTGGAGACAGACCTGTTTTCACACCCTCCTCTTACACTTATTAGCTGTGCCATCTTGAATTTAAGCCCACACGTGGACTTAACCTTTTTGTGCAGCAGTTTGCATGTGAAGAGCTGATAGCTGTGCTGTGCCAGGCAGATGGAGATGGTGTGCACAGTATCTGCCTTAGTGTCTGCCAACAAGAAGGCTCTGAAACATACTTATCACAAGCTTATCAGACGAGGGGCTTGTCAACATGCAGACTCTAACGCAACAGGTCTAGAGTTTGCATTTCTAGCAGACTCTCTGGAGAGGTCCAGGCTGCTGGTCTGCGAACTACACTTTGAGTAGCAAGGTGCTAAAGAGTGCTTCCTCCGTAGGGCCACTGTGGAGTGGCAGTGCAGTCACCTCAGTTAACAAACTGCAGTTCTTTTTCCAGTCCTAGAAACAGAAGAAAATACCTACCCACTAAACTCTGATCAGGAAAATTGGGGCACAGGAAGCTTTCAGCCATAAGCACTTATCTCCCTGATGTCTGAAATTATTCATTGTAGCTAGACATGGTGGCCCATACCTATAATCCTGGTACTTGGGAGACTGAGACAGGAGGAGTGCAGGTTCAAGGTCAACCTCAGCAATTTAGTGAGCCCTTCAGCAACTTAGCAAGACCCTGTTTCAAAATAAAATATACAGCCGAGCGTTGTGGCTCATGCTTGTAATCCCAGTACTTGGGAGGCTGAGACAAGAGGATCACAGGTTTGAGGACAACTTCAAGTAGGGAGACTCATCAACCTAGTGAGACCCTGTTTCCAAATAAGAAATACACCTGGAGGTATAGCTCGAAGGTAGAATGCCTCTAGGTTCAATCCCCAGTACCACAAAAAAAATAAAAAATTAAAATACAAAGAAAGGGGTGGGGGTGTAGCTTGGCAGTAGAATGCCCCTGGGCTAAATCCCCAGTACCTCCAAAAAATTTTTTTTTCATTATTCTCCAAAACACAAGAAATACTGAAAAAGAGGACAGAGCAAGAAGTACTCTGTGGTATGGACTGGTAGAGGATATTAAGAGCAAGGCTTCAGAGGTACAAAATTAAGATGGCCCAGAGGAGTTCCCAGAGCTTACCAGTGAGCAAAATGTTTGGAAAGATAACGAAACATGTCATGTCTTTCCTTCGTGCATGAAGTCAACTTTAACTTCAGAATTATCTAGAGAGACTGTTAAGTGAAGTTTGCTGAGCCCAACCCAGTCTTTACCGAAGCAAGTCTAGGGTGGAGCCTCAGAATTTTCATTTTTAACAATGTCATGTTGACTAGCCCAACCAGCCTGACTCTCAAATACCATTGTTGAGAGCAGCAAGCATGGAAAACTGGCGCGGGCCTCCTCTCTCCCATCAATGTAGTGCTGCCAGGAAAGGGGTATCTAAGCTGGGTTGAGTTTGGAGTATGATCAGAGACTCACCTGGCCTCAGGTATTCTAAGGTCCTCCTGAGAGATAGGAAAGATTAGATTTCTCTAAACTATGCACAGCTACCTGCAGACAGTGTGTTCACGCACAGCAGTGTCCTGAAGGCTGGAGCCCTCTAACCTACCTGGCTGGCTGGTCACCTGGTGGGGCTTTTTAAAATTGTTTTATTGGTACCTATTAATTATACAGAACAGTGGTTTTCTTTGTGACATATTCACACATGCCTATACCATAATTTAATCAGTTTCATTACCCAGTACCTCCTCTTAGAATGTAGGGCTTTTTTTTGTTTTTCAGAAGTGAGGAAGTAGGGATGAACGCCAGAGCATTCTACCTCTGAGCTACACCCTGAGCACTATTTTTTTTTTTTTTTTTTGGAACAGGGTCTCATTAAGTAGCTGAGGCTGGCCACAGACCTGTGATCCTCCTGTCTCAGGCTCCCAAGTACTGGGATTACAAGCGTGTGCCACCACACCAGACCCTATTTGTAAGGCTTTTTATTTATTTTATTTTATTTTTGGTGCTGGGGATTGAGTCAGGGGCACGCTATCACTGAGCTGTGTCCCCAGCCCTTTTTCAAAACTATTTTTTATTTTGAAACAGGGTATCACTAAGTTATTGCATACCAACCTTGAACCTGTGATCCTCTTGTTTCCGCCTTCCAAGTGCTGGATTGCAGGCATGTACCACTGTGGCCCAATAGTGGGGCTTTTTTAAAACTAGAGCTTTCCAGGTACATCCTCAGAGCTTCTGATGAGCAGGCAGGCTCAGGATCCCCTGCCTGGAGAATTCCAGTGCACCAGGTGGAGACCAACTGCTGTTCTCTCTGTCTTAATGATTTTTGGAGTCAGCTCTCCTGATTGCTCAGCAAGCAAATGATTTGCGAGCAGGAAATCGGACCCTTTATGAAACACATTTCCTTCCTGGGTACCTAAAGTTGTAGTCCATAGATTTGGACTGCATATTACGGCGTTAGATTTCCCAACTAAAGATGGCTTTCCACTAGGAGCACCTGGTTGGGGGGTTCACCCAGGGTACAACCCGACATCAAGTCAGGAATAACTGTCCACAGCCACTCTGCACCAGACAGTTGTTGAGAGTAAAACCAATAAAAGTCATCATCAGTGACCAGATTCCAGAGGGGACGCTCCCAGACCCTCAGCAGCATAGAGCACAGCAGGTTACTGAGATGATAGACCCCCTGAGGAATCCCCCTTTTGTCAGGTGTGGTATGAACACCAGTCTCCCTGGAGTTTTCGATTCACTAGCTAATGGGGCATTGTTATGGTTGGGATCATAATGTCCCTGCAAGTCATAAGCACCGTCCCCCAGGCAGCAGGGTTCAGGGGTGGGGCTGTAGGGCAATGGTTAGATCAGGAAGGCTCCGACCTCAGCAGGGGATTAATCCACTCATGGCTGAATGGACTCCTGGGAGGAGGAACCCAGCTGGAGGAAGCAAGCCCCTGGAAGGATTTACCTTCTGCCTGGCCCCTTCCTCTCATCTCTGCTTCCCACTGCCGCGAGCTGAGCAGTTCTCCACCACGCCCTTCCACCATGGTGTTCGGCCCCATCTCAGGTCAGGGCAATGCAGCCAACTATGGACTGATCCTCGGAAATCGTGAGCCAAGTGGAACCTTCCCTCCTCTGAGTTGTTCCTGCCAGGTGTCTTTCATAGTGATGAAAAGCTGATTGGCACAGGTGTAGAGAGGTGGCCAGGTGTGGGCTCTGCCCTGATGGAAAGGAAGACGCTTAAAGGACCTGCTGTAAAAGGAACTCTGTCAAATAGACCTCCCAGGGGCCGGGTGTGGTGGTGCATGCTTGTAATCCCAGCATTTGGGAGACTGAGACCAGAGGATCCGGGTTCGAGGCCAGCCTCAGCTACCTAGTTGAGGCACTCCGCAACTTAGTGAGACTCGGTTTCAAAATAAAGAATTTAAAAAAATAGGGCTGGGGGTATAGCTCGGTGGTAGAATGCCCCTGAGTTCAATCCCCAGTGCTGCAAAAAAAAAAAAACAAACAGACCTCCCAGCACTCTGCCTTCCCGGGCCTGGTTCCTTTCTCTCTACGGGCTCGTCACTCTAGAAGTGACTGGCAGAGTGCTCGCTTGTGCCTCAACTTCCCTCTTGCAGAGTAGGCAACGTGGGCACCAAGACAAGTCCTCTAGACCCCGGCCTCTCCGCCCTTGGGATTAGCGTGGCGTCCCTTTTTACCTCCTCTAAGCCAAGCCCCAAGGAGAAAAGATGTCACGTCTTTTTTCCACTTTGGACCTGACACTGATCCAGGCCCTCCGGGGACCTCGAATCCACTGGGTTTACAGGATAGAAAGGGTTCTGACCGCTCTCTCTGAACTGTTTAACAAGAAGGATGCTACAGGAAGGCTCAACTTCTGGGAGCCAAGAGTCCCTGGGTAATCACTTGCTGTTTTACACGTGGACAGTTTTCTCTGTAATTCGTCCTGCTCACTTAGTAGTCTGGGTCTTCGTAAACCCTGGTGTCTGGCTTATTAACTCGTTATTTATTTCTTTTTCAATTGGTATCTAACGTGGTCTTCGAGGACTCGGGGTTGAAGTTCAGCAGCGTCTGAATGATGTGTGATGACCAGAGTCACACCAGACGGCGTCCTGATCCTGGGTTCCTCTCGGGGGACACAGGGACACTGACCTACACTCTGTCTTTGCAGCTCTGTGCAGAGTTAAACCAGCCGGTCCTGCCCAACATCCGCAAGTGGAAGGGGCCCCGGGGCTGCTGGAAGTCGGTCGTGGCTGAGAAGTCCTCCGGCCAGCTCCACAAGGTAGCCTCGACCGCCTTCGTTTCATTGTCTGACACCTCTTTCTCTGCAACCAAGGACATCTTCAGATTCCCTTCGCCAGTAGCCTTGATGCAGTGTTGTATTTCTGCCCAATTTCTCAGTCTTTCCCATTTATGTGTAACGCCCTGGTTATCGTTTCATGTGTAGATCAGGAATGGACTTTTACCCAGACAGGTGGAAATGAGAGCGTAGGGTCTCGGGAGGAGAAATCCTGCCCTGGGCCAAGGCAGCAAATGGGTATTTTTGTCTTTTGTACTTATAATCTTGCCACAGCTCTGTGCTCGGCCAAGCCTGTACAGAGCCCGTTTTTCACTGACTGAACACTTAAGATTCTCCGTAGTTCATACTTCAGGTATCTGCTTTCAGTGATGGGAGTTATGCGCACAGAAATGCTGTATTGAAGTTTTCTGCAGATTCTGATTTCATTTTTTTCCCATCATTATCACCCGTAGGGATATGGGTGAAACTCTGTATATAGCCATTTTTACCCTCTTTATGTAGGTGAGGTACTGGAGATTGAGCCCAGGGGCATTCCACTACCAAGCAACACCCCCAGGCATATATTATTTGTATTTATTTATTTATGGATTTGATACTGGGGACTGATACAGAGGCGTTCCACCACGAAGCTATACCCCCAGCCACCTGTGTGTATTTGTTTATTTATTTATTTATTTATTTATTCATTTATTTATTTATTTGATACTGAGGATTGAACCCAGAGGCATTCTAAACTCTGAGCTATACCCTTAGCCCTTCTTTTTTAAATTTGTGTGTGTGTGTGTGTGTGTGTGTGTGTGTGTGTGTGTGTTGCTGGAAATTGAACCCAGAGGCATTCTACCTCCAAGCTATTCCCCTACCCCTATTTTATTTTATTTGGAAACAAGGTCTCACTAAGTTGCTGAGAGCCTTACTAAAGTTTGAGGCTGGCTTTGAACCTGAAATCCTGTCTCAGCCTCCCAAATACTAAGATTACAGGTGTATACTACTTCACAAACTCGACTCACCCTCAGTCTTTAAAAAAAAATTTTTTTTATTTTGAAGCAGGGTCTTGCTAAGTTGCTGAGGGCCTTGCTAAGTTGCTGAGGCTGACTTCAAATCTGCAATCCTCCTGCCTCAGCCTCTTAAGTACTGGGGTTGCAGGAGTAAGCCACCACACCTGGCCTAGCCCTTTTTACTCTTACATATTATATCCAAGCCTGGTTTTATTGACCTTGGAATGTTTAATATCAGTGGGGTTTTAGATTTTAAAAAGGACTCCTAATAATTTCTCAGGAGTTGGAAAACATATTACATAATTCTCCTACAAATGCTGATACTATTTTTTATTTCTAGTATACTTGATATGCTTATAAACACATAGGAACTATACTTATATGATTGATATTCATAATTTGAGCTCTTAGATCTTAAATTATAGATATATATATTGAATTAAAAGTACCTAGCCATTTATTGCTATTGACAGTAAACCCCTATTTATTGCTATAGACAGTAAGTCATTTTTTGTTTTTTGGGTTTTTTTTTTTTTTTTTAAGCTATTATTAAATCTGTGCATGTAAGCCTTGTTTTTCTGGGTTTGATGTTTTAGAGTAGAAACAGCGACCACCACAGCTGGGAGGGCGTCGGCCTCCGCACCCTAGGCTGCGGTGGAGCTGAGTACACCCATGTAGCCCCTGCGCCTCCAGCCCAGGGCTCTCCCCTCAGTCCACACGGAAGTCATACGAGTACCACCTATTGTCTTTTGAAATAGAATTTCCCATGTCTGTAGAGGGTGAGGGTCCGTGAGGCTAGGAGAGTCCATTCAACACCCTTCATTCATTTGACAAGTTATTCATGAAGGGTTAGGGACTCCACGCCAGGCCCTGTGTCCTGTGCCAGATACACACTGGTGAGGAAAACAGCCCCGACCTTGCCTGTGCTGACTCTTGCAGGACCTGGTAGGGATCACAGCCCTCCTTCAGAAAGCTCACAGCCCGCTGGAGGGGCAAAACAGGTCACCCTACTCCGAGTGGGGAAGTGGAGTCCGTTGGAGAACAGCATGCAGTTATGGAGAGCTGATTTCCAGCCGTTTCAATCTCTTGGCCTTCTTCTTGAAATTGCAGATACTGAATTTTTTCACCAGTACCACCCATATGTATACGCATGAAACTCTGCAGATAGCCAGTTTTAGTCTTACACACTATACTCAAGCCCAGTTTTATTCACCTTGGAATGTTTAAAAGCAGTGGGGTTTAAGATTTTTTAAAAAGATTTTTTTCTGCACAATGGCAGCAATAGCCCTTTTCTTAGCTCGTAAGTTGGGTCTGGGCTTTTAAAAGACAGTATGCAGCTGGGCGTCCTGGCACACAGCTGTAATCACTTGGAAGTCTGAGATAAGAGGATCAGGAGCTTGAGGCTAACCTCAGCAGCTTAGTGAGACCCTCAGCAACTTAGTGAGACCCTGTTTCAAAATAAAAAGGGCTGGAGGTGTAGCTTGGAGGTAGACTGCCCCTGGATTCAATCCCTGGTACCAAAAAAATAAAAGAAGTAGCATGCATTGGGGTGCTTCAGCACAGCACGGGCCAGGCCCTGTGGGCTTCACACGAGGCTCCAGGAGCCGGGACCCAGTGCCCTGGCCGTGTCAGGTACAGGTGCAGCGTCAGGCTTAGCCAGGTGTGACCATGAGTATTGGGGTCCAGGTTGGCCAAGTCTTCCACATTAATTTTCATGTGAAATTTTCTGAATTATAAATCTGGACAGATAATTAAAAAAAAAAAAATTTTAGCCGGGTGTGGTGGTGCACGCTTGTAATCCCAGCATTCGGGAGGCTGACACCGGAGGATCTGGGTTCGTGGCCAGCCTCAGCTACCTAGTGAGGCACTCCGCAACTTAGTGAGACCTGGTTTCAAAATAAGGATTAAAAAATAGGGCTGGGGGTGTAGCTTGAAGGTAGAATGCCCCTGAGTTCAATCCCCAGTACCGAAAAAAAAAAATATATATATATTTTTAATATATATATATATAAATATATATATAAATATATATATTAAATATATATATATATATATATTTTTAACTATGTGAGTCAAACAAAAGACACCCGTGGATCATGAAGGTTCAGTCTCTAGACAAGTGTGAGAAAGTGGTAGCCGCCTGGACCGTGTCCGGCCCCTGGTCCTTTCCCCAGCCCGCGCTCCACAGCTGGGGCGGCACTTTACGGAGGAGAAAACGGAGACGTGGGAAGAGACGCCTTCCGAGTGGGAGGTGGCACTCAGACCTGAGCCTGGGAGCTGACTGGTGGGGATATCTGTACTTCATCCACAGCTGCTCTGGGCCTCCTGGGTCGGGGGTTGGGGGCGCACCCAGGGCAGGGTCAGAAGCCGGTGAGGAAGTGTGGGGTGGGGACACCCTGAGCAGGTGGGGGCCACTCACGAGCGCAGAGTCGAGCATGGAGACTGCCCACGGGGCTCCGCGCAGGTTTCAGGCAGGAGGTGAGCCTGCGTGAGGAAGGCAGTGCCCCGGGGAATGGCGAGTGTGGACACGGGCTGACCCCAAAGCCGCCGGGCAGTCACGCTGACCTTACGTGACTCCCCAGGAAGCTGAGGCTCAGACAAGCCCAGGGGCTCGCCCAGCTCCCCCTGCTCCCCCACACAGGGGGGCTGAGACCAGGACTTCAGACTCTCCAACTCGTGCTCTCTCGGGGTAGGCAGGGAGGTCCTTGCACAATACGGAAGCTGCCTCGCCGCTCCCCTCCCGCTGCAGAGCCCAGCAGGTGTGTGCCGTGAGCCTGAGCTGAAGTCAGGGGCTCCGCGGCCGCCCCAGAAGCCGGTTGTGCTTCTGGGTCACACACTGCGGCCTTTCTGAGTGATACACCCATGCTGCCCTGGTGACCCATGCTGCCCTGGTGACCCATGCTGCCCTGGTGACCGGCAGGGCCTGCAGAGGCGGGGGCGGGGGCGGGGGCTGTGCTGGGCTGACCTTCCTTCTGCCCATGAGTCCCCCGGGGTAGACACAGGTGCGGGTAGATTAAAAGCTGCCTCAGACTGCCAGAGTGAGCAGGGGGCGAGGCCCAGGACCCTGCTCCCAACACCCCAAAGCCCATCTGCACACCCACCGGCCCCAGATCCTCCATCCCAGACCTATGTGTGCAGCCCTGACCCCTGCAGAGGGCAGTGGCCAACTCCGAACCACTAGGACCATGGGCTCTGATGTCCATTCATCCAATGAAGATCAAGTGAGCTCTTCCTGGGTGCCAGGCACCATCTGCAGTGAGCAGCATAATTGGCGAGCCCAATCCATCCCTGTAGCCTTGAGCTGTAGGATTCTAGGGATGTTGCTTACCCTCTTGGGGCAGATGGGGGTATAAGTTGCTATCTCATGGCACAGGACCTGATGATTCAAAAGATAACTCCACATTTAGTCGGGTTTCCCCTCCCTCCCTCTCCCTGAGTCTGTCTGGCCTCTCCTGCCCTTTCCCCTGTGCTGCTCTGCACCTTGCAGAACTAGCACCCGGGCACCAAGACGCTGTCTCCTCTCTGCTGCAGGGAGCCAGCTACTTGGGATTCCTGTGGGATGCGGCGGCCGGTGTGGAGCTGAGAGACACAGCATCGCAGGAGAGCTCACCCAGCAACGGGCACGGGGAGCCCCTGAGCCCCAGCCCCTACCTCGCAAGGTTCAAGGTACCCGCCCCGTGTCGTCTGTGCCGTCCGGCTCCTTCTAAAGGGAAAGCAGAACCCCTTTCTTTGTAAAACTCAGCGAGGGAAGTGTCATCTTTGTCATTTTGCCTTGATCTTATTGTCTCGGGGTTGGGTCAGCACCCACTCCGGGGGCTTCCTTAGCAGGTGACCTTGTCTAGGGCAGGGCTGAGGGGATCTTGAGGGACTCTTGGTCCACAGAACTCTGACAGCTGGACAAGAAGGCGGAGAAGCTGGGCATGGCGGTGCACGCCTGTGGTCCCAGTTACTCGGAAGACTGAGACAGGACGAGCTCTTTTGAAGGCCAACCTTGGAGACAGGCACCGTAGGAGACCCCCATCTCAAAAAATAAATAAATAAAGGAGACAGAACAGAAGACCAGGTGGCCAGCTCCCAAACCTGACACACATCAGATCACCCAGGGAGATTCTTAAAATCAGAGATTCCTAGACCTTAGCCCAGACGGACAGAATTCCTGGATAGGGTCCAGGACTGCTTTTCAGAAGCACCTTGGGCAGCCCCTCAGCGCGCCTGGTGCTGGTCCTGAGGTCCAGTGCTTGGGCATGGTTGGCCTGGGGGCCACAGGAGTGCTGCGAGGAGCCAGGCGGCCTCAGCTGCTTCCAGGCCCAGCTCCCTGGTTACCAGAAGGCCCCTGGAAGAGACTCAGGAGCTCTGGGCTGAGGGGGGGCTCCAGATCGGCCTCTGTCTCACCAGAGGCTGGGGAGGCTGAGCAGAGTGATTGGAGCTCTCTCCCTGCACTTCCACATGGTGCCCACAGGGTGTGCCAATGAGTAGCAAAACGCTCAGAAGCTGCACACCAAGGCAGGGACAGGGCGGGACTAGACAGGACACCACGATGGCACGACTTGTCCCCATGCTACCTAGCTGTGACGTCCCAGGTCAGGAGAGTGGCGGCAAGCCCCCTGCCCATGGGAATGGAGATGCCTTTCTTTCCATGCACACTCCAGCAGTTCTGGAGCCTGAGGGGCCCCTGACCCCAGCAGTTTATCTCTGCAGGAGACGGGGCTGGGCAGCCCTGCTTGGGGAGCCGCAAGCCCTTCTCACACTCACACCTGCAAAGCTGATGGAAGCAGGTGTGGACTCACACCGGCATGTATGCTGTGACCTCCCAGGGGTCCCTCTCACACCCGGGCCTGCGATATCTGTGGGGTTCTGTCTGCACGCATGCACCTCTGGCACTGCAGTGTAAGCTGGCCAGGTATTGTTTTTTTTAATTGATGCATCATAATCATACATCTTTGTTAGGTACAACCTGATAAAGGCATACATGTACACATTTCTCATCTAATAACCCACTTTCTCCTTAGCTTCCACATATTAGGGAGAGCATACGATTTTTTACTTTTTGTGACTGACTAAATCTCATTTAACACAATGTTTTCCAGTTCCGTACATATTCCTGCAAATGACATGATTCTGTTCTTCTTTATGGCTGAGTAAAATTCCATTGTGTACATATCCCATAGTTTTGTAATCCATTCATCTATTGATGGACATCTTGGCTGGTTCCAAAGTTTGGCAATTGTGAATTGTGCAGCTATAAACATAGATACACATGTATCGGTCTGATCGTTTGGTTTCCATTCTTTTGGGTAGATACCCAGAAGTGGTATTGCTGGATCATATGGTAGGTTCATTCTCATTCATCTGAGGATCCAGGTATTGTCTTTAAGACCTCCTAACTCCAGGTTGGCAGGTTCGAGGCTAGCCTCAGCAACTTAGAGGGACCCTCAGCAACTTAGCAAGACCCTGTTTCAAAATAAGAAAAATTAAAACAGACTGAGAGTATAGCTCAGAGGTAGAAAGCTCCTGAGTTCAATCTCCAGTACTTTAAAAAAACAAACAAACAAAAACTAAGACCTGCCTAACCCACTCTGGGCCCCTTTTAGGAAGTGGCTGTTCTGGTTTGGGCCAGGCAGGGCAGCAGCCAGAGTCGACTGGTGTCCCTCAAAGGCCAGCCGTTTTTCATAGTGAGTGAGAAGGTGTCGTGGCGTAAGGGTGATGGGGACACGCCCTCCCTCCGTGCCGTCCCCTCGCCAGGCACTTGGCCGCCAGCCACGTGGTCCGGGACAGAGAGGGGCCCCTCCCTGCAGGGAGCGTGTCCCAGCCCCACCGCAAGGTGCTTTCTCAGAGCTCGGCCCCGATGGTGGTGATAGCAAACGGGACCACATCTGCCAGAGAAGACTGGCATCCTCCATCTCCTGGGGTCCCCCCACACCTTCCCTTCTTGTTAGTGTTTAGTGTTTGTGGCCACGACAAACAGAAGGGCAGAGTTGCCCAGCCTTGAGCGCTGAACAGGGCGGCGATGGCTCGGAGGATTCACTGCCCTCAAGCATGCATGCCTGCAGAGAGCAGCGGCTACCCTGGGGACTCGGGCCCGCGCACGCCAGTGCTGCCCGGCTTCTGGGAGCTCCGGGCATTTACACACGTGAAATCAGGCTAAAGTGCGCAGCTGGACAGTGGGCTCCAGTGGGGAGTGAGCGTGTGGGCCGAGGCGTAACGAAGGAGACAGGCCCACGGCGGACCTCGCCGGGAGCTCAGGCCTGCCCTGTGGATAGTCTCCAGTCTCAAGTCTGTGAACAGCCAGCTGCTTGAGGCGTCTCCTTCTGAGTGGTGGCTTAGAGGGAAAAGATGAAACCTGACACTTCCAGATATGTCCAATAGTTTAGGCCCTAGGGAAGAGTACAGGGTGGGGTGTCAGAGGGGCGCCGGAGGGCAGACTGGTGAAACCGAGTCGGCCTTGCTCCCACAGGTCTTGTGCTGAGGAAGAGTCTGAGGTGACCCCTCGCACGGCTCCCAGGGGTGTGGGGCGGCTTTGTCTTGGCGGAACCACTGTCAACTGTACAGGCAGTGCCTTGGGAGTCGGTGCAACCCACACAGGAGGCACGGGCATCTGAGCCTTTCCCTGTCGCTTTGTTCCCTCTGCCCAGGTGGGAAGTCATGACTTGACCCTTGTTAACCTCTACCTGGCAGCCCTGAGCCTCCCGGGGGGAGAGAACCCCAGCAAGAACCACAGCGACGGCCACAGGTTGGCGAGCTTCGCGCAGACGCTGCAGGAAACGCTGAAAGGTAGGACACTGTCTCTGTGCCCGGGTCACTCCTCTTCCGAGTGCACAGCGGGTGCCTCTTCCAAGCCGTGCACAGCCCCGCTCCTCGTGGGACCCGGCTGACCCGGCGCAGGGGCCCACCTCTGTCTCTGTGGACCTAGTACGCGGGTCCAAAATATCAGCTTTGTGGCTGTTCAGCCTGTCTCCGCTGGAAATGATCAGAGGAACAGATACTAGTGGAGACAGCCATCCCCCGTGATGACCCACCTGGCCCGGTCTACTGGAGCCACGTGCGGATCTGCACACGCTCTTGTGAAACAGGGACAGAGGGGAATGGTATATTCCTATTCATGGGAAATTGAGGTTTTCTCCCTGGTGGGATGCAGAGCTCAGCCTCAGCTCCTTGAGTAGCTGCAGGAGCTCAGGCAAGGCAGGGAAGCATTTCAAGCCCCTTCAGTAGGGAGCCAAAGGTCCCTGCTCCCGGAGAATGCAGACAGGAGGTACCGAGCATGGAGAGGCCCAGGGTGCACAAGGCGGCTCCGGACCCCAGGAGAACCAAGACAGCCGTGCAGAGAGCAGGCCCTGCCCCTGGCTGACGCAAGGCATTCTGCACTCGGTTTATCCGAAGGCAAAGCTGATCTGGCAGTAAAGATGGCAGTGTACCCAATGCGGCTTGAGACTTCAGAACAATGCCCTTCCGAGGGTTCGCAGCTGGAGCCTGCGATTCTCTTCTGTATTCTAAGTCTTGAACAGTAACTTCTGGCTTTCTAAGAGTTCTCCTTGATAAATTTCCTCCTCTATTGAATGGGAAATTCCGTAAAGATTCAGCTACAAAAATATTTCAGCTAAACTAAGAGTTTAAGCCAGGCGTGGTGGCACATTCTTATAGTCCCAGTACTTGGGAGGCTGAGACAGGAGGATTGCAGGTTCGAGGGCAACCTCAGCAAGTTTCATCAACCTAGAGAGACCCTGTTTCAAAATAAAAATAAAATAGGAGTAGGGGATATAACTTGGAGGTAGAATGCTCCTGGGTTCAGTCCCCAGTGCCCCCCCACACACATACCAATGAGTTTATATTTGAAATTATTTCTATTTTTTTTTTTTTTGAGATAGTGTTTCACTAAGTTGTCCACACTGGCCTTAAACTTGAAATCCTCCTGCCTCAACCTCCCAAGTTTCTAGGATTACAGGCATGTGCTACCATGCCTGGCCAAATTTTAATTGTGTGTGTGTGTGTGTGTGTGTGTGTTACTAGGGATTGAACCCAGGGGTTTCTACCGCTGAGCAAAACTCCCAGCCCTATTTTATTTTATTTTGAAGCAGGCTCTTGCTAAGTTACTGAGGCTGGCCTTGAACTTATGATCCTCTTATCTCTACCTCTCAAGTACCTGGACTAAAGACATGCACCACCCCGCCTGGCCCATTTTAATCATTTTTAAGTGTGCGGTTTAGTGGCATTAAGTGCATTCATACTGCTGCATATCCATCCCCACGACTTCTACATCTTCTCCAGCTGAAACTGTGTACCCACTAAACACAAACTCCCCATTCCTCCTTCCTCCCTCTAGCCCCTGGCAATCACAGTGCTCTTTTCTGTCCCTATGGGTTTGACTATGTGCATAACATAAGTCAAGTCATTCAATATCTGTCCTTCTTCGTCTGGCTTTTTCACTTACCGCGATGTCTTCAAGGTTCACCCATGTGATAGCATGTGTTAGGCCTTCTGTCCTTTTCAGGGCTGAATAGTATTCCATGGTATATAGGTAACACATTTGGCATTCACTCTTTCATCTCTTGGTGAGATGCTTCCACCTTTGGGCTGTTGTGAATAGCGTAGCTTATATTTTGAACCAGGACCTGCTCTGGCCAGCATTCTACTTAAATGAGGAGTCCTCGGGCTAAAGACATCAGAAGAGGTGTTTACTGTGCAGTGCCCCGTCCAGGAAGCCTCACCACAGTTACTCTCACCATTAAACGGGACAACCTGATAATTTTTCACACCAGTGAACGTTTCTATTGTTCTCGTAGACTCTTCTGTCCCTGGAAGCACGAGGGAAGGGTTCCAGGTCTTGATTTCTGGAATAGCTTTAATCAGTCACATTTTGTTCCCCTCATGACCAGGAAGTGGCCAGGTTAGGGTCAAGAACCCTCGGGCTGGTCGTCGTCCTAAGTTGCCAAGAGTCTATTGACCCACAGCCTGGCTGAGCCTTGCCGGTCCAGGTGGGCACCGTGACTCATGTGCCCTTTGTCCTGAGTGTAACTGATACCCACTTGTTACCTGGTGACACTCCAGACCCGGGGATTGAGGAGGGCTGCAGCCCGAGTGGGAACAGCCCGGGAAATCAATGCGCAGAGGGTTCGGCCCGAGCAAACAGGAACAGATTCCCAGCCTTCGACTGGCATGTGCAGCCTGGTTGGCATCAGCGGGTCACAGCCCTGTCCTCAGATGGAATTTTCCTGCTCCTGACCTGACCGAGGCTGGAGGACGGGGTCCCTCTGTGACCTCAGCAAGAGTGAAACGGTGCACGGTCACGGTTGGCGCCTGGTACGGACCTCTGCGGCGGTCGGACCTGAGCATTCTCCCTCACTTCTGGGAGCCGAGGAGGAGGCAGACTAGGCTGCAGCACCTTCGGGTTCTCATTGGCAAGACCTGCCCTCGTGGTCGCCGACGCAGATTTCCCTGAAAGAGTATGAGTTCTAAGAAGTCCAATGTGCCATCCAAAGAGAGAACCTTCGTTTTCCTTCCCAGATTCACACAGAACTGGTCAAGTGACCCTTGACACCAGCCTCTCTCCTGCTTCCAGAATTCTTTTTTTTTTTTTTACCTAAACTTTTCAGGTCTGGATCCCAGTGAAGACATCCCTCATCCTGTGGGACCTTCTGCCTCAGTCTTCCATAACTGTTAGTTTTCCTTGATATCCAGTAAGTGCAGCGTCTTTTGCTCACCTGTCCAGTGTGTAGCGGGCACTGTCCCAGCTCCTGGGGTGGCGCGGTGAGCACCAGCCCACGCCCTGTGGCTCCTCCACCCTCGCTGTTTTGGAGAGCCCAGTGACTTTGTGCAAATCGTCCGGCTTCTCAGAACCCGAGCTTCCTACCTGCAGAAAGGAGATGGTGTAGCACCTGTCCCATGGGGTCGTGACAAGTAGGTGACACGCTGTCCAGGAAGTGGTCAGTACAGTGCTCAGCACCCAGGGCTGGGCGACTGGGGTTGTGATCGTTAAAGTCATTCTCAAGCCGGGCGTGGTGGTGCATGCCTGTAATCCCAGTACTTGGGAGGCCGAGACAGGATTGTGAGTTCGCAGCCAGCCTCAGCTACTTAGTGAGGCCCTCTGCAACCTAGTGAGACCCTGTTTCAAAATAAAGAATAAAAAATAGGGCTGGGGGTAGCTCAGAGGTAGAATGCCCCGGGTTCAATCACCAGTACTGGAAAAAAAAAAAGCCATTCTCAAGTCAGCTTCCCTGGGTGCCCAAATGTGTTCTGACTGAGGGGCCTCCCAGGGCTTGCAGGGGAGCCCGCCTTTGTTCCTCCCCGCTGGGCCAGCGCCATCTGCAGCGCACGAGCGCCCTCTGCTGTTATTTTCTGGCACTTCACTGTAGATTTCATTTCTCTCTAGACGTTACTGAAGCATATTCATACCAAGGAAAAAGGGTTGCTGTTTCCTGAAAGACTCTCTTAGAGTGTGAGAGAAGTGCCACTCCCTGGGTCACGCGGCATCCCTGAAGTGAGCCCGTGACAAGAAGGGGCAGGCAGAGTCCGTGGGAATCCCAGGGAGCCTGGCTGGGTGCATTGTTCTTGCAGAATTCCTCCCAGCTTTGCTTGGAAAATAATTCATAACTGTTCCACTTCCCATCAGACGGTGGGGGAAGTGTCTAAATTGTTTTAAAGAGAAAACCTTTCCCCTTGGGCCCTGACATCACCTCGTAGTCCTAACTTATATACAGATAGTTCACCACTGCTGGTGTCTGCCTGGCCATCTCTTGTATGTGCAGGAGACTCGAGGACAGCCCTGAGCGGCACAGGAGACGCCCACGGCAGGCGCTCACAGGCGCTTCTCCAGTCCTGATAGCAGTGGCACGAGATGGACGGTTATGCCCATCTTATCCACCGCAGTGCTGGCACTGCTGGGAGCTGAGGAGCAGCCACGCTCAGAGGCCATGGCAAACTCATCGTCCACCCCCTCTAGAATCGGGCCAGAGATGCAGCTCTGCAGGGTCTTGTTTGATTTTCAGCAACTCTGCGGCCACTCTTCCCAGTAAAGTGAAATTAGGAATTAGGGGGAAAGGAGACAGATATCTCTACTCTAGGAGAATACGATTTGTCAATTCACTACACTTAAAGTTTTAAAAAATAGTCATCCAGCAAGTCTGTAGTCCCAGTACTTGCCGGCTGAGATAGGAGGATCACAAGTTCAAGGCCAGCCTCAGCCACTTAGTGAGGCCACCAGCAACTTAGTGAGACCCTGTTTCAAAATAAAAAATAAAATAGGCCTGGGGGTGTAGTTCAGAGGTAGAATTCCCCTGGATTCTGTAGTCAGCCTCTCTCTCTCTCTCTCTCTCTCTCTCTCTCTCTCTCTCTTTCTTGCACGTGTGCATGCACACACACACACAGTCAAAAGAATTATGAAAACTGGCTAGTTGCAAAAATATATATATCCAAAAATGAGAAGCTTTTTGATATCTATCAGCAACCCAGTTGAAAAATATACAGAGCAAAAACAAAGATCCCATTTGTAATGAAAATAAAAAATATAAAATATTTAGAAATATGGTGATAAAATAAAGTAAAGCTATAAACTTTACCAAAGAACATAAAGAAGACAAGAATCACTAGAGAAAACTCAGGCGTTGTTCTTGGGTAGGAGGACACACGTCCTCACCTGCTGTGTAATCACCGCACCAGGTTCCAGCTGAGCTCCTCACTGCCCTGTGAGGTCCCCAAGCCTGCTGCACAGAGAACCCCTGGGAGGTCTAGAAGCGCTGAGGACCAACCACCAGAACCTCTGCAGGTGGGACCCCGACTTCGGGGAGTGAGACTCGAGCATTAATGTGTTTGGAGCCCCCGTTGTCCCAGAGGCGTTTTCGAGGGCTCCCTCACTCCAAGGAGAGCAGCTCTGGCTGTACCCATTCTTCTGCTAAGGCTTCCTGCGGGGTTTTATTTGAGACAAGGAATTACTGAATAAAAATGAAAATATGGGGCTAGGCATGTAGCTCAGTGATAGAGCAACACTAAAAAGCCCTGGGTTCAATCTTCAGAAGAAAGAAAGGAAAGGAAAATAAATGTGGGAAAACTGCTGACTGCTGATTTGAAGTGGATCCTTCTGTAGGATGTACTGAGAAGTATCAAAACAGGTAGGTGAAGATGCTATCATTTATACAAGTATAAATACACATGTCTGCTCATTTATATGTGGAATAGCACAAGGAACAGGGTGCAGCCTTCTCTGGCCTTCTGAAGATAGGGATATTAGGTGAAACTAATATTAGCTTACTAAAAATCAAATATTTATTTTCAAATAAAAAATTAACAACATTTAATATAATGAGAATGTACAAACATTTTAATGAAAGAATATTAAAACTAGCTCAACAACAGATCCACAGGATGGAATAAAGCTGAAAAGCAAATTCAATTATAGGCATGGTAGCCCAGGCCTGTAATTCTAGTACTTACGAGGCTGAGACAAGAGAATCGCAGGTTCAACGCCAGTCTCAGCAACTTAGTGAGACCCTATTTCAAAATTTTAAAAATAGGACTGGAGGTGTAGCTTAGAGGTTGAATGCCCCTGGGTTCAATCCCCATTATCAAACCAAAACAAAAACCATATACATAAGATTTTTAAGTGATGGATTAGCATCACAATTCAGTTGAGAAAGAAAGCATTCTTCAAGAAATGATAATGCCAGAAGTGGTTCATTGTTTGTGGGGAGAATAAAAGTAAATTCCAGGCAAGCTAAACAATAAAATGTGAAAAATGATACCATAAAAAGAATTTAGTGAATATCTGTTTGATTTTGGAGCTACTCTAAGAAAATTTTGTTAGTTTTTTTTTTTTTTAATTAAACATCTATGTTTAATTGATGTGCTTCAGTTTGGTCATAGGTCAAATGAAAAGACAATTACAAACTAGAAAAATGTTCCTATATATGGTAAAGGGTTGCTATTTTTAATATACAAAGAGTGCATGTATATCAATAAACCACTAGAACCCTGTCCAAAGGAGAGACACTAGCAAACCCAGCGCTCAGATCTTTGTTCTGAACACCGTTTTCAGAAGCAAGGAATCAGGCTCCTGGGAGAAATAGCTAATTGTAAAACTGGAACAGAGCCGGACGTGGTGGCGCACGCTTGTAATCCCAGCATTCGGGAGGCTGAGTCCGGAGGATCCGGGTTCGCGGCCAGATTCAGCTACCTAGTGAGGCACTCCGCAACCTAGTGAGACCTGGTTTCAAAATAAAGAATAAAAAATAGGGCTGGGGGTATAGCTCGGAGGTAGAACGCCCCTGAGTTCAATCCCCAGTACCGCAAAAAAAAAAAAAAAAAAAAAAAAAAAAAAAAAAAAAAAAAAAAAAAAAAAAAAAAAAAAAAAAAAAAAAAAAAAAAAAAAAAAAAAAAAAAAAAAAAAAAAAAAAAAAAAAAAAA
>PVLC010009164.1:0-18551 GCA_004027655.1 Graphiurus murinus | reverse complement strand
ACACGTGGTGGGAATATGTCCAAAGGAGCCAAGCAAAGGAGTTCCCAAAGACCAAAGCGAGGAAATGTTGAGCAACAAAGTCAGTAACACAGCAGTGGGCTGTATCAAAGTGGAAAGTCAGAAGCCCAGAGTCCACGCTGCTGTAAACACGACTGAATAAGCTAACAAAGGAGGAAGAAGATAAATCTCAATTTGTGTCATATTCCAGCCAACCTCAAGGACGGGGAGCATGACCACAGAGGGAACACAGATTCCCTTTGCACGTACCGATTCCATTTTCTCGGTGAGAACCCTCGATGTTGATGAGGGCGGCAAACAGGGATGCTGCCTTACCCTGCCGGGGAGGGCTGATGTGGGAGCAGCCATTGGAAAGAAGGCTGGCAGTGTCTCTCCAGAATTTGAACAGTGGCAGAGCATGAACGCTGTTTAACTGGGACTCTGTACTGAGAACAGAAAGCAGGGACACAGAAACGTGAACGAGATTCTCCTTTCGGCATCACCTACAGCAGTGAATTTTGGAGACAGCTTTAGAAGTGACCACAGCAGAATGGTGAATTCTGTGCATCACCACGGGTGCTGGTTGCCGCGGGCTGCTCGCTGAACGCCAAGAGACCCAGCCTTTCCCCTGGGTCACCAGGGGAGCTGACCTTCAGCAGAGAGCACGCCTGCCAGTCAGGGAGCAGCTGTTTCCTGCATCTGCAGGCTCCTCTTGGACATCGAGCTACTGGACACTATATATATACTTAAGAGCATCCAGTTACCCCCCGCCACTCCCCAGGAAACCAGGCACACGCGCACAAGTTCCTGCTCATCCTTACTGCCCCCGGCGTCCTCTAAGATTTGAGTCGGCTTCCTCCAGGAGCCTTCCCTGGCTGTTGGTCACCACCCATATATCTGGTTTTGCACACATGCTTTGCTCCCCGATTCTCTCCATTCGACTGTGAGCTCCTGAAGGGGGGGAAGGGGGGTCATGCTCTATTCATCTCTGAATCTCCCACCTGGGCCGGACCTGAATAGGAGCTCTGTAACTGTTGGCTGAGCTTTTGTTAACTATCTGGGCAAAACCTTAGGTCTTTTTCCATTAGAAGATTAGGACCCCATGAGGTTGAACAGGGGTGGTTTCTTCCCTATACCACTCATCTCCAAATTAACTTCTTAAAGTTTAGGGGTTGTGCACAGCAAATGTTTAAAAATAGGGAGAATAAGGCCTGCTGGGTCCTAGCCCTGGAAAGAGAAGGGAATCGCCATCCCACCTCCAGGGCGGGGTCAATGCCGGGTTTTGCTTCCCACTTGCTCCTTAATTCCTGATTTTCTTCCTTCCACTTTCAGGAGAAAAAGACGTCATCATTTTAGGGGATTTCGGCCAAGGGCCAGAGAGCAGTGACTATGACATCCTGAGGAGGGAAAGGTTCCACCCCCTGATCCCCGCACACACCTTCACCAACATCAGCACCAAGAATCCTCAAGGCTCCAGGTCTCTGGACAACATCTGGATCAGCAAAAGCCTGAAGAAGGTTTTCACAGGTAGGGCAGGACCCGCTCGTGCTTTTCCTGCTGAGAAGTGATCGGGGCATGTATCTTACCTCCTACGTGAGTATCTCTGGGGTCATCCTCTAGGTAATGGCCGTATACCTTATCATTCAATCAGAGGCACTTTTAAGAGTGAAGGGGGAGTGACAATAATTAAAAGGTGCCCACTGATCTCAGGTGAACCTGATTATAGATCAGCTCTGCAGATCAGCAGAGTCCGGACTCAGCAGAGATAAGCTAGTAACTTACCCAAACTTTAAGGACACTTAGTCATTCAGCAAACATTTGTCACATGTTCAGGCACGGTGTTGTGGAGTGAGGTTGACCAACACACCATCCAGGGTGAGTGGACGTGTCACTCAGTGTCAGGATGGGATGAGAGAGCCGTACACTGCCCCACAGGGGGCAGCAAGTAGTGGATAATCTCAGGCTGGAAAAGCAGCCACCCTCCCTGAGACAAACCCTGCTGAATCGGAAGAAAATTAGTCAGCAATGTGGAAGGATAGTAGTATTTGTGTGTGGTGCTAGGAATTGAACCCAAGGTCTCTACCACTGAGCTGCACCCCCAGCCTAACAGTAGGATGTTTTGATAAAAGAAAAATAGAACAGTGGTTTTGAACCCTGGCTGGCAGTTTTACAAAGCCCCAGTGGATATATATTATACCACAATAAGAAACTTAAAAATAAGAAAATTAGCAATGCCTGAATCCCACCATGAGAATCTGACTTACAGCCAGGGTTGAGATCTTCAGGGCTGGAATTTCTAGTCTGGGCGTTGTGATCTGATCAGCGCCTTCCCCTCTCTGGACACTGGTTTCCAGCTGGACTCTCCGTGGGTCTTGGGGGAAGTGATGGCCATCAACCTAGGCAGGATGCAGTTTGCAGAAGCTTTTTGCTGTCCAGGACAGAGGCCAGCCCACAGCCTGGGGGACTCCCAGGAGGATGCCCAGGGAGGTTCCTGCTCTCACAGACAGCTGGAGATTCAGGGCAGACACAGTTGGGAGGAAGCTAGCAATCCATTCATCTGTCCCTCTCCATCGCACTGTAGAAGCTGAGATGCAGAGAGAAGTCCCCCATCAGAGAGCTGACTGCTGGGCCAGCCAGGCTCGCACCAGAATCCGGGCAGGCTCCGTGATCTCACAGTAACCTGCACATCGCTTGTGGTCCAGGACCACAGCAGTGCCTTCTAAGAATTCTGTATCTGTTTTTTTAATTATTTGTTTTTTAATTGTTATCAAAGCTAGGCATGGTACCACACGCCTGTAATCCCAATACTTGGGAGGCTGAGACAGGAGGATCACAGGTTCATGGCCAGCCCCAGCAACCTCATGAGGCCCTCCTCAACTTAGTGAGACCCTGTTTCCAAATAAAAAATAAAGCTGGGGGTATAGCTCAGAGATAGAATGTCCCTGAGTTCAATCCCTAGTACCACAAAAAATAAAATAAGATAAAATAAAAATTGCTATCATGAAAATTATATCATAAAATAAAATTGTTATCTACTTCATGTATTTCTAAAGTTTCATATGTAAAATACCTACACTTTCTTAAAAAGCTCTGCACATTTTCCTCCTTAACCTTTTGCTATGTAAAGCAGGACCTTCACTTTGGGATCTTTCTGAGGCATCTCACCGTGTATCAAATGCTTATTTTTGCCCGTTAGATCAGTCGTGGCGCACGCATGAGAAGGGGCCAGCCTGTGCGCTGTATTCAAATGGACAGGAGGCCTGGCCTCTGGGCAGTCCCTTGTTTATGTGGAAAACGAACGTGGCCGCCATGTTCATTGGCACAGGCAAGCCAGCTGCAGGGGCTGGCTGTCGCCCGGCCATGCTGTCCTGCGCCTGCGGGCCTGATTTCTGGATCTCTCCCCTCTCCCTGCAGGTCACTGGGCTGTAGTGAGGGAAGGTCTCACAAACCCCTGGATTCCCGACAACTGGTCGTGGGGCGGAGTGGCTTCTGAACATTGCCCTGTGCTGGCCGAGTTGTACACAGAAAAGGACTGGAGCAAGAAGGAGGGTCCTCGGAATGGCGGCGGGGTCACCGTGGAGCGCGGCGAAGCCAGCGTCAAGCAGGAGCGATGATGATGATGATGATGATGATGATGATGATGACACCACATCCTGTTGTTTCCCGCCCTCTGACCCAGCAGGACGCAGGCAGGCCAGCAGCCTGCGCTTCCCGGTGCAGAGGCAGGGCCTTGTCACCTGCACCTCCGTCGTGGCTGCTTCGGGACCTCTCCTGGGCGGGGAGCCAGGCCGTCAGTCAGAAGCCCAGCAGAGGACTAAGAGGTCTTGACTCTCGGGGTGCACCCAGCTGTCCCTGCGGCTGCACGGCAGCCAGGGGGAGGACCGGAGGTGAGGAGGAGCCAGCGCCCAGCCACCCCACCCCGCACGAGGCCTGGCACCCCCACCTCCAGGACGTGAGGTTCCGGCTGCCAGTTGCAGAACGCTTTCAACTGTGATTGAGCACTCTTCTCAAATATTTTGAGTGGTGATTTTTAGTTCTATTTTGAAAAAATAAACAGATACTTGCCTAGCTAACGGTGAGAGCTTGGGACGGTTCGCGCGACGTCTGCTCTGCCACCATCAGGAGTGTGGTTGGGGGACCCCGAATGCCTCCTGTGCCCCACTCTTACACCCCCATCCACGACCCTGCAGAGGTGTGTCTCACACCCCATGGTTTTGCCTTGGCACCTGCACATCTGTTCCCTCCTCCCCAGCCCTCACCTCCGGACTCCTGGGCCTGACTTTTCCTTGGAGGCCCTTTGTGCTTCCCGGCGCCCCCTGTAGGACGAGATTCTATCACAGGAACCTCATTTCCTCCTGCCTTCCCACCCGCTCATTCTCACTAGATTCCTAGCCCAGAGCCCCTTCCTTGATTCGGAGAAATATCCAGTTGGGTTCCACATCCACAGATTCAACCAACTTCAGTTTTAAAATGTTTTAAAAGTTTTCAACAGGGCATGGTGTGCACGCTTGTAATCCCAGTACTTGGGAGGCTGAACAGGAAGATCACAGGTTCACAGCCAGCCTCAGCAAGTACTGAGACTCTCAACCTAGTGAGACCCTGTTTCAAAATAAAAATAAAATAAAATAGGGCTGGGAGTATAGCTTGGAGATAGAATGCCTCTGGGTTCAATAACCAGTACCACACAAAATTTTTTTCCATCAATACTGAATACATACACATTATATATAGTTATTCCCTAAACAATATAGCATAACAACTATTAACATAGCATTTATATTGTATTAAGTATTACAATCATCTAGAGATTATTTAAAGTATATGGGATAATGGTCATGGTGGCACACAATTAATTCTAGCTATGTAGGAGGCTGAGACAGGAGGATTGCTTGAGTCCATGAGTCTGGGACTGGGGCCCGGGCAATATAGTGATGCCCGTCTCAAAAAGTAATAATATCCCAGTACTTGGGAGGCTAAGACGGCAGGAGTGTAGGTTCAAGGCCAGCCTAGGCAACTTAGCAAGACCCTGTTTAAAAATTAAAAGGGCTTGGGGTATATATAGCTCAATGGTAGAATGCCCCTGGGTTCAATCCCCCAGTACCAAAAAAAAAAAAAATTTACAATAAAGTATATGGGGGGGGGGGGTTATAAGCAACTGCTATCCCATTTGGTGGGAGGGGCTTGTATCCTCGGTGGGGAGGGAGCATCCTGGCACCAATCTGGCAGATACTGAGAAAAGACTGAATGCAATTCAGGAGACACAGAGGGCCTTTGCTGCTGAGTTCTCCCTTATGCACATGATCACACCGTCCCCATAAGATTAGGATAATCACGCCCATTTCGCACCTCCTAAAGGTCATCCAAGTAGCAGCAAACAGGATACAAACCTAGATCTTCCTGAGTCCAAGGCCCGTGCTCACATGCTTTATGTTTAACATTCATACGAAAGTGTAAAATAAATAGTGAAAAAGCAAGTGATGAGCTTCAGTTACCTCGGTCACCCCGGTCTCTTCCTCTTTCACCCAGCACGCTCGGTGAGGACAGGGACGGAGGGCCCACCTCCCTCCGCCATGCAGCGTGGTCTGAGTGGCTTGTTGGGCCTGCAGCTGACGGGCTGTGACAGGGGCGCGTCTTCCAGCTAAGGCCACCCAGCCCAGGGAGAGTGGCCCGTGTGGGAAGGGCAGGGGGCCCTCCTCTGGGCGTGTGTCTGAGGACTCTGGGCAGCAGCTGTGCCCGCCACCGCTGCTGCGTGCCTCTGCATGGGGACGGTGAGCAGCTCCTGTCCCTCCAGTCCAGCCTCCATGGAAAGCGGCTGAGTTGGCATCCAGAGCCCCGAGGGCCAGCTACAGAGCAGGGCGGCCAGACACTTTTTTTGACGCCTCATCTAGGGATAAACTTCACCTGCCCGCACCAGCAGGGTGCCCAAATCCTTTAACCTCATGGCTTCTCTCACCAAAATTGTGGGCAGAAAAGAAGGTGGGAGGGGAGAGGAAATCCAATCAGGTGACCTCTGTGAGGGTGATTCACTTTGGGCAGAGCTGGGAACCGAACTATAGCCATGCCTCCCTGGCTTTCTTGCTTCTCACCTCAGCAGGCCACCAGGAAGCCTGCCTTAGGGCCCTTTGGGTTCATTTATGGGTTGTTTTTTTTTTTTTTTTTTTTTGGTACAGGGGATTGAACTCAGGTATGTTCTACCTCTGAGCTGCACCCTAGCCCTTACTATTTTTTATTTTGAATCAGTCTCACTGAGTTGCTGAGGCCAGCTTCGAACCTGTGATCCTCCTGTCTCAACCTCCTAAGTAGCTGGGATCATAAGCATGCACCTCTGCGTCTTCCAGGTCAGCTGTTTTCATTCTGTTCTGGCCTACTTGGTTTTTACTTTCTTGGTTTTTGTTTCTGCTTTTTTTTGGGGGGGGGGTGTTTGGGGGGTTTTTGTTTTTGTTTTTATCAGTGTTAATTGATAAGCTATTTTTAAGAGTAATTTCAGGCTTACAGGAGAAGCAGGCACAAAGGACAGGTTCCATCTCTCCCCCTTGCTCTTTCCCCTTTAATTATTAACATTTCTTGACTGTGCTGCATTTGTTATAATTGCTAAGCCAAAACTGATACACTAACTTACTCCCTAGTTTAAGTTTCACTCATTGTCTTGTGCCTCTGAGAGTTTTGACAAATGTTAGATGCTCCTTGATTTACAGTGGGGTTACAACCCATGGTAAGTTGAAAGCTTCATTTAATCAGGAGGCTGAGGCAGCAAGATCACAAGTTCAAAGCCAGC
Source organism: Graphiurus murinus (assembly GCA_004027655.1). Lineage (NCBI taxonomy): Eukaryota > Metazoa > Chordata > Mammalia > Rodentia > Gliridae > Graphiurus > Graphiurus murinus. The sequence goes on along the minus strand of PVLC010009164.1, from coordinate 11,779 downwards.
CATGGCAATTTAGCAAGATACTGTCTCAAAATTAAGTTAAGCCAGGTGTGGTGATGCATGACTATAATCCCAGCTGCTTATTTGGGAGGCTGAAGCAGGAGAATCACAGATTTGAGGCCAGTCTCAGCAACTTAGGGAGACCTTCAGTAACTTAGACGACCTTTTTTTCAAAATAAAAAAAAGGGGGGCTGGGAGTATAGCTCAGAGGTAGATCTCCCCTTGGTTCAATCTCAATAGCAAAAGAAATTAAGATTAAAAAGGGCTGCAGATGTAGCTCAGTGGTGGAGCACCCCTGGGTTCCGTCCCCAGTACTGAAACAACAAAAAAACCAACACAGTTAATACGCTCAGCCTCCCCTGCCTTCAGCGCACTCAGAACACCTGTATTAGCCAGAAGTTTGGCAAAATCATCTAACGTGAAGCCCATTTTGTAACAAAGTGTTGAGCTTCGCCTGTAACTTGTCGAATACGAATACTTCTGTCCAAACACCGCTGGCAGCAGGATGCTCCAGAAGTCCCTGGCCTCCCCTGGTGGTGGCAGGACTGACGGGAAGCCGCTGCTCACTGCTGCAGCCCAACATCTGGAAATGTGATTGGAGCCCAACATCTGGAAATGTGATTGGATGGCATCTCGCTAGCCCAGGAAAGAGCAAACTCCAGAACTGAAAGCACAGTTCCTACTGAATGCGTATCACTTTTTTTTTTTTTTTTTTGGTGGTACTGGGTATTGAACTCAGGGGCTTTCTACCTCCGAGCTATTCCCCCAGCCCTATTTTTTATTCTTTATTTTGAAACAGGGTCTCACTAAGTTGCGGAGTGCCTCACTAGGTAGCTGAGGGCATATCACTTTTGCACCATCGTAAAGTCAAATAATTTTAGAACAAAGCATAGTAAATAGGGACCATCGTACAGTGACATATGTCACTTGATGGTGTTACATGAAAGAGTCTCACTGCACTAAACTCCACCGGCTCATACTCCCCTCCCCAAGCCCCGTCTTCCTGTCTCCATGGTCTCGCCTTTCCCAGAGCGTCGTGTCATTGGGCTCATACATGGAGCGCCCCTTCAGGTGGCTTCTCCGCTTGGTGACAGGCATCGGAGGCTCCCCATGTCTCTCTGGGGCCCTAGAGTCCCTTTGTCTCACTGTCATATTCTATTGTATAGAACTGACCGGCCCCCACTCCGTGGTGCTGGGACTGAATTCATGGGTGCCTGACTGCTAAGCTATACATCCCCAGCCCTTTTTTCATACTTTTTTTTTTTTTTTTTTTTTTTTTTTTTTTTTTTTTTTGCGGTACTGGGGATTGAACTCAGGGGCATTCTACCTCCGAGCTATACCCCCAGCCCTAGTTTTTATTCTTTATTTTGAAACAGGGTCTCACTAAGTTGCGGAGTGCCTCACTAGGTAGCTGAGGCTGGTCTTGAACCCTGATCCTCTGGTCTCAGCCTCTCAAGTGCTGGGATTACAAGCGTGCGCCACCACGCTTGGCTCTTTTTTCATACTTTTATCAGTGCATGGAATTATACATCTTAGTGAGACTGAAAGTGATACAAACATACATGCACCCGTCACGTGTGTGCCGCCCCCACCTCCCAGCCTGACCCCCGCCTCCCTTCCTGAACACGCTAGTGAGGTCGGGAGTGATACCTTCGCGCGTGGACATGGAGTCTGACCTGTTTCCTTTCTCAGTCCTCTTTTCCTCCTTCCCCAGTCTCCTTCCGCCCTTCTACTGGTCTCTCTTCTCGTCTACCTGAAGGCCCTTTCGTTTCCTATTTTCTCTTTGGCTTCCACATATGAGGGAAAACACACTGCCCTTGACTTCCTGAGACTGTCTGATCTCAGTATCGAATTCTCTAGTTCCATCCATTTTCCTGCAAATGACATAATTTTGTTCTTTATGTCTGAGTGAAATTCCACTGTGTAGAGACGCCACGTTTTCATGATCCGTTCATCTGATGATGGACATCTCGGTTGGCTCCATAATTCGGCTGCTGTCATTCGCGCTGCTGTAAGCATGGGTATGCATGAATCACTATAGTATTCTAACTGTAACTCTTTTGAGAAGATACCGAGGAGTGATAAGATACCTTACTTTAAGGTAGATTCTTACTAAGTTGCCCGGGCTGGCCTCAAATGTGCTATCCTTCTGCTTCTGCCTCCCAGTCACTGGGGTTGCAGGTGTGCAGGTGTGCGTCCTCTCACCTGGCTTGCTCTCCTTTGATTGTTCCCAATCCAGGGTCCTCACCCCGTCCCCAGCTCTGCCTATCCTGGCGGCATTTCCGTTTCCTCCTCTCCCTTCCCATTCTATTCTTGCTTCTCCTGCCTTCTGGGATTATCTGAGAAGGAGTCTGATGGTAAAGGAATGTTTGGGGAAGCCCAGGGGAGTCCCCTGGTGCTGACCTGGCTTTCTAGGAGTGAAGGTGCTGGGGGAGCCCCCACAGGCGTCAGTGAGCGCCTCCCAGCACAGGCGCCCTGCGGGTGGCCCGAGCCCCTCCTCTCCTGCCCGTGGTCCCCCCCAGATCTGAGCCACGTCCACGCCCTGTGTGCAGCAGCCCGTAGCCATCTCTGTCAGTGCCACTGGCATCAGCCCGGACTTTGTCTGCCACAAGATTGAGCAAGAGTGACCCTGAGGGCAGCCAGAGCCCTCCTGAGGCTCCTGTAGCCCAGGGCCCCTGCAAGGACTGCCTCTGCTGCCCTAGAGGTGACAGGGTGAGCAGACGCCAGTTCTGAGAGTTGGATCTCTCCTCCTATACATCCCCTGATGGAGTGGGGGAGAACCTGGCACGTGGGTCTCCAGTTCCAGGGTGTTTGTGACTGCACAGTGTGAGTGAAATCTGTGCACAGGAGGGAGAGAGCCAGGCCTGATGGCACACACCTGTAATGCCAGTACTTGGGAAGCTGAGAAAGGAGGATCACGTATTTGAGGCCAGCCTTAGCAACTTATCGAGAACTTGTTTCAAAAGAAAACATTAAAAAGGCTAGAGGTGTAGCTCAGAGGTAGCATCTCCTGGGTTCAATCCCAAGTACCAAAAAATATTTTTGTATGTGTGTTATTGGGAATTGAACCCAGGGCTATTCTACCTCTAAGCCACACCCCCAGCCCTATTTTATTTTTTTATTTTGAAACAGGGTCTTACTAAGTTGTGGAGGGCCTTGCTAAGTCGCTGAGGCTGGCCGTAAACTTCTGATCCTCTTGTCTCAGCTTCCCTAGTGTGTAAACTTTACCCCCAGTGTTTCTCTGTAAGGATTTCTAGCCCAGGGTGCCTGTCACCTGTCATTGAAGAAGACCCAAGGTGTCTCTAAGGGTCAAACACTGCCACTCACAGGCTCCCAGCTGTTCAGCAGGAAACTCAGTAAATCCTCCCCCAGGGACAGACGTGCGTGTGCGTGCACCTTTGATTTACTCTGAGCACAGTGAAGGGTGGCCACTGAGCGAATGACAGCAGGGAGGGAGGCGCGACAACATTCCCGAAGTGTCACATTCTGTGATAGGAGCTGGGAGGGGCCCGAGAAAGGTGGGCCATAGTCATCAGGGATTGCGCTTCTGAAGAAACCAGCCGCAAAAGGATTTGAGATGACACACCGAGCCAAGTGTGGCCCCGCACACCTGTAATCCCAGTATCTGGGGGCTGAGACAGGAGGGTTGCAGGTTCAAGGCCTGTGTCACCAACTTAAGGAGGTCCTCAGCAACTCAGTGAGACTTTGTTTAAAAAAAAAAAAATTAAAGGGCTGGGGAGGAGTACCCCTGGGTTCATTCCCCAGTGCCAAAAAAAAAAAAAAAAAAAAAAAAAGGAAAGAAAGGCTCTTGCCTCCCCCCAGCACAGCACTCTGTCTCCGAGTGAAGAACACCCGAGTACAACAGGGTTCGCCAAGGGCGCTCTGTTGGTAGTGGGTGGGGTGGAGGACAAGGCTGTTAGCCTGACCGTGGTAAGGACGCAGACATAGGCAGGATGGAGCGTGCCCCCCGCGTGCCGGCGAGCAGTGCTTTGGTGATGGATTTGACCAGCCACTCGCCTTCGAGGCTGCCTTACCAGTCGGCGGCTCTCCGGAGGTTTTCTTGGGTTGATTTCTACTTATTCCCCCTCAGTGAAGGAGTGCTCTGATGTTTTTGTTGGTCGTGTTAAACAGACACACCAGCCAGGCCTGTAAGCCCAGTAATCAGGAGGCTGAGATTGGAGGATCACGGGTTTGAGGACAGCATCAGCGATTTAGTGAGAATCTATTTCAAACCAAAAAGTTAAAAGGGGCGGAGGGCTTGTGGAGGTGTAGCTCAGAGGTAGAAAGCCTCTGGGTTCAATCCCCACATGCACACGTACACACAGAGAGCAGGCCAGCTCTCTGAGGCCCGAGGTGTGATCCCCGAAGTGGTTTAGATGAGCTGGCACGTGAGTGAGGAAATGACACCTAGGTACAAAAATCCAAAGAGAAGTCGCACAGCACTTTCATTTGACTCCAAATTTATAGACTCAAATTCACTGGCCTACCACCCCTTTCAGGAAAAAAAAAAAAAAAAAAAAAAGCCCCCTGGGAGCTCCCACCGGCCCCATATTCTATTCTACACCCCAGTTGCACTGGAGACCCAGTTGCACGGGTGCCTCCCCGTCGGTGTGGCACCCCGGGGGTGCATTGCCCACTTTGGGGATGCAGGATTGAGAGCTCTGGGGTCTGGGCCAAATCTGGACCCTTTTTCCCTGGGAACTTCATGAACAGCAAGGCCTCTGTGCTGCCGCCGCCGCTGAGAGACAGGAAGCCTGGGATGGGAGTCCAGCAAGTGAGGAGCAGGAGGGGGGAGAGTGGGCAGGGAGGGGAGGAGGGGAGGAGGGGGGAGAGTGGGCAGGGAGGGGAGGAGGGGAGATAGCCAAGCTGAAGCATCTGCCTCGTAACTACTCCCAGAACAAACATTTACTGAGGCTTACTACCTGCCGATATGTCCCAAGATAATTTCTTTTGTTGTAAAGCTCATGGTTTAAAGGGAGACAGAAATAGTTATTCATAGCAATGATGTGTTTTTGTTTTTGTTTTTTTCCTTGCATGTGGAAATTGAACACAGGGGCGTTCTACCTCTGAACTACACCCTCAGCTCTTTTTATTTACGTTACAGCGTGCTGACCTCAAACCTATGATCTCCTGTGTCAGCCTCCCAAGCACTGGGATCACAGGCCTGTGCCGCCATGCCCACCCCACAGTGGGTACATTTAGCCCTTGAAAGTCTCAGTTCCCAAAAGAGCGTCACGCTTTGGAAAGGGCTGAGCTCCCAGAGCTTCTGGGCTGTGCTCAGCCTCGGGGCTCTCTCTTCCTAGCTGCAGGCCTGGCCTCCCCAGTCTTGATCTGCTGTACCTGTAGCCCACATCACACAGTTTTCACAAAACTTCCAGAACCAACAGCACATGTTTTCTAGAAGCTTCAAGATTAGTAAACGATGAGGTGTCTCTTCATCTTCCCTGCATTGAGAAGAGCTTGGAATCCAAAGGACCCTCACATTTACAAAATGAGGATGATGTGGAAGCCGGACCGAGGGAACAGAGAGGCTCATCTAGTCTCCTTTCTACTTGTGTGTATGTTTGAAATGGTCCACAATCAATAAGGGAAAAACAATAAAGGCCCACGCCACACAAAAGCTACAGGGGAACATTTAAAGTCTTTAGGAGAATAAATAAATACATTTCCTGGTAGACCAAGAGTGCTGGAATTCTCACAATAGAGGTAAAGCCGGGTGCCTTGACTTCTGTAATTCTTTCCCTTTATGCCACCCACAGAGTAGTATTTTGCTTGGAAAGATTCATCAAAAGTAATTAAGTGCTTAATTCCAGAATGGGGAATCTGAATATATGTATTTGGTGGGTGGATTTAATGTCCAAGAGAGAAGACAGGACTACTTAGGAGGTTTGGGCTTTCCTTTTTTTGGCCATGCTCGGCTTGAACGCAGGACAAGTGCTCTGCCCAGAGCTACACCTCCAGCCCCTCTTTGGTTGCTTTTCATTCTTGAGTCACACGGTGTCTGCTCACCAGGCGAGGCCCTGGGGCAGGGTGGGGGAAGAGGGACAAGAAGACCTCTGCCTGCAGGCTTGAAGCCAGTCATGGTAGCACCTGCCTGTAATCATAGTACTTGGGAGGCTGAGACAGGAAAGTCACAGGTTCAAGGCCAGCCAGCAGCTTAATGAAACCATCAGCAACTTAGCAAGATCATGGTTCAAAATAAAAGAACAAAAATGGCCAGGGGTATAGGCCAGAGGTAGAATGCCGCTGGATTGACTCCTCGTACAAAAATAAAAAGTCAAGTCAAGGTCAGGTGGAATATGACTATTCTCTTCTGTTTCCCAAAGAAGGCTCTGCTGTCAAGAGCCGCAGCAGACAGGCCCAGAGAAGCCCCAGCAGCGCAAGTCTCCAGCCGTCTCTTGTCTCCCAGGAGGAGGGAGAGTAGAGGGCAGCACAACCGGGGCGGAGCTGAGCAGCAATGCCAGATTCCTATCTCTGCCGCCATGCCCCTACCCTCTGTGCTACGTCTGCATTTGAGCTGTTCCTTGGCTTTTATCCCTCTGAGAATGGATCGTTGCGATGGTCCTGGCAGGAAGAGGGAGGGAAGCCTTTGGCGGCACCAAGTGCCTGGCTGCCGCGATGCTACGCCCACACTCCTGTTCAGACCTATTCTGGGACTTCCTATTGATGTGACTCAGGCAGATTACTCCATCTCCCTTGAGGCTGTTTCCTTATCTGAAAAATGAGGCTATTTCCACCTGCCTCATAACATTATCATAGGCTAAGTGAAATATATTTGGCACAGAATCACTCCCAACCACCACCACCACCACCACCACCACCACCACTGCCGTTGCCTTCAGCGGTGGCCAAGCCGTTGAAGGACCAGACCGGGGTGGATGGGAGGGTTTAGGGAGTTCCCAGAACACATTTCTGTGGCACTAGTGGTAAAATGGCCAGGGAAGGTGGCATCAAGAAATAGCAATATGTAGCTGGGTCTGGTGGCACACACCTGCAATCCCAGCTTGGGAGACCGAGACAGGAGACTCACAGGTTCAAGCCAGTCTCAGCAGCTTAGAGAGGCCCCTAGCAACTTAGCAAGACCTTGTTTCAAAATAGATAAAAAGAGCTGGGAGTGTGGCTTAGTTGTAGAATATCCTTGGGTTCAATCCCCAGTACCGTGAGAAAAAAAAAAAAAGGCAATAACCAGGGAATGAGGGTCCTTCCTTCCTCCCTCCCTCCCTCCCTCCCTCCCTTCTTTCCCTCCATTCTTTTCTTCTTCCCTCTCTCCCTCACCTCCCTCCGTTTCCTCCCTTCCTTCCTTCCCTTCCCTTCCCTTTCTCTTTTTTGCAGTGCTGGGGAGCTACTCCCCCCGCTGCTGAGCTACTCCCCAGCCCTTGGGAGTTATTTGCGAGTCTGGTTGATGCTGTGAAGTCCTGGCTATTTATTGTGCAATATCCAGCAATGGAGAAGATTCAGCGACAGCCCCAGCCCAGCACGAGGAGGTCCCTTTGCACAAAATGTGACCACGAAATGGACATGGGTTCAGATGCTAGGGTCCCATCCAGAGGGGAGGCGCAGGAGCGGACACCAACACAGAAACGCAGGGAGGAGGAATCCCTTGGGAGGAGCTTGCTGGGCAGGAGACCCGCAGTGGAGGTCACACCACAGGTGGCTTTTGGCCTTGGAGTCTGCAGGGCAGGCGGGGTTCCAGTAGTGATGGAAGATGCCATCACCTGCCTGCCCTGCTGGCTTCCGTGGTGATGAATTATTGAATGAAAGGATTACTTGGAGGGGCATGTTAAGGACTCGTTATATTGTGATAAGGAGTGAGTGCCTCTGGCCAGACCTGTCTGTCAGATAAGGAGGGCTGAGGAAAAGAAGTGGTCTTGACAAAGGTGGGCAGAGATGGTGCAGCTGGCCTCTGCTTCCTGGACATTGTGTGGCTAGCTGAGGTCGACCTAGGGACTTGGCCTTACCCCAGAAGCAGACAGTGGAGAGCCGAGGCAGGAAGCCAGGCGTGGACCCCAGAAGCAGACTGGAGAGCCGAGGCAGGAAGCCAGGCTCTACTTTCCCAGGGGTCTCCAGATCCCCCCTGCAGGGGGCACTCTCTCTGATATGTGTGGGTGTGGTCGTGGAAGCCTCAGGTCAGCCAGGGAGGGCAGCTAAAGAGCAGCAAGCCAAGAGGACATTGCCGTGTTGCCAGAGGTCAGCCTTTGCGTGATGATGACTCCCTCCTTCCAGGAGGCCTGCACGGGAGGGAGCAGGGAGAGAGGAAAGGCCCCCAGAGGACTTCCCTCCGGTGTCTATTTACCTGAGTTTGGGGTTGAACCCCCTAAGGCACAGGCTTAGCTTGCTACTTAGGGTCCTGAGGGCACCTCATGGTGTTTGCTTAGCAAGCTAAATTTCAATCAATAGTCAGCGATGGGGGTGGAACTGCTTGAGCACCCGCTGACTTCCATTACCATGAATTATTTAAGTGATCCTTGGGTGGAGAGCATTAGGACAGTTTTGCTGGATCAAGGTGAGTGCCATTGGCTGGGCTGTGAGACAGCAGAAGAACCAACTACTTTGGACAGAGCCCAAGTTTGCAGCCAGGGAGGGGTGGCGGGCCGCCAGCCCCAGGCCTGCTGTGGGTTGTCTTGTCGTTCTTTGCTCTGAGCTCTTACATACTCTGGGGTGACATTCTAAAATAGAAATGTCCAAAATGGCTTTACCTCTAGGTAAACTTGGTAGTATCCTGTAAGGACTGGCATAACCGACTCCATTTTGTTCTTCATCCTTAAATTGGCCTTTGCCCTATTTAGTTGCAGTAACTTGGAACAGGTGGAAGTTCCCTAACTGTCCAGCGAGCTAGCTCTAATTGATCACATGAACCACATGAAAAGCTCCATCTGCATCCTGCTCTGCAAGCTGATGATTTCCCTACCCTAGGACCAATAAGCTCACCGTTTCTTTTGAAATGGCCAATTCCTTACTTCCAGCACCTGTGATTCCCCTTATGGTTTTAGCCTATAAAAGAACCTTTCTCTCTCAAGCCGGGACTACTGCTGTTAGAGGGAGGACTGCCCTCTGCTCTGTAGTAGTCCGGTCTCCAGCCCGTTAATAAACTCCCTCTTTGTGTTTTACATCGGCTGTACGAGTGATTCCTGGGCTGGGTACGGGAGACCCCGAAATGAAACATTTCATTTGGGGGCTTGTCCAGGATCCCCTCAAATCCACCCAGAACCACCTGAAAGCTGTGAGGGATTTTAGTAAGTCAACTCATTTTTTTGTTTTTTATTTCCATTTGGTCTGCAGACATCTGATTCAGGAGCGGGTTTTCCGTGACCGGCAGATGTGCCATGAGGTCTGGACTGCCGGGTCCCCTGAGAGACATCGCAGGGACCCATCAGGGGGAGTGTTATCCCACCAGGAGGGGAATTAATCAGGTGTATGTCTTTGTTTGGTCAACTTTAAGCAGTTTTTCTTGGTGTATGGTCTTTGTTAGTGTATTTTGTCTCCGTTTTTGTCTGTGCTAAGTTGTGCTACTTTCGTTTTTTGCTTGCCTTTAATCTTGTGTGTTTCCTTTTGAGATGGGACAGACTGCTTCTGGACCCCTTGACTTGGTTCTCCAGCATTTCGAGGACTTTAGGACAAGAGGAGGTGAACTCTCTCAAAGTTGGGAGAGATGGACTTATAATCTTCTGCTCTTCTGAATGGCCAGCTTGCGAAGCTGGCTGGCCACCTGAGGGAACTTTTCATCTTATTATAGAAGCGGTCCGGGAGACGCCTGGACCAAGAACCTTACATTCTCACTTGGAAAAGCCTGGTTACTGACCCCCCGCCCTTGGTTAAACTCTTTTCTTCCTCCTCACAGAGTCAAGACCGATGGAAGGGAAAAGGAGACAGGAGCTAAAATTCTTGTTTCAGCGGTCCAAGAACCCAAAAATTTAGCTCGGTCCCCCCCTATCCTGTTCTCCAGGACCAAACTCTGGAAGAAGAAATCTCTCCACCTCCTTACTCCTCTCCTTCCCCTCGTCTGCCTAGAGCTCCACCAACCCCCATGAGCCACCAGCAAATGCAACCACCCCTGTGCTCCACCCCCCTATGTGCCTCTTGCCTCAGTTTCCCTCCCATTCTCTCCCCTTCCACCTGCCTGAGTCACCCGGAGCGGCCAGAGGCTGCTGGATCTGGGTTCCTCATGGTTCCTATGCTTCCCCTCAGGGCTATGGGATCCGAGGATAAGGATGGCAATCAACTTTCCCATTACTGGCCTTTCGCCTCCGCTGACCTATATAACTGGAAAGCCCAGAATCCTTTTTCAGAAAACCCCAAAGCCCTTACCAATCTTTTAGAAACTGTTTTGTTCATTCACATACCCACTTGGGATGACTGTCAAGTTTCTCCAGGTTCTCTTTACCGCGGAGGAGCGGGAGCGCATCCTCCTGGAGGCTCGGAAATTGGTTCCGGGTCTCCCGGGAGTACCAACATTAAATCCAGCTGAAATAGATGCCGGCTTTCCCTTCACTCGACCCCAATGGGACTACAACACAGGAGAAGGGAGCGTCTCTGTGTCCACCGCCAGACTCTCGGCAGGTCTCTGTGCGGCTGCTCAAAAGCCCTCTAATTTGACTAAGGTTATGATATGAGGCAGGGAGATGATGAAAGTCCAGCGCTTTCCTTGAACGGATCATGGAGGCCGTTGGGCAATTCACTCCTTTTGATCCAGAGCATCCAGACCATGAGTCCACTGTGGCCATAGGCTTTCATCAACCAGTCCGCAGTGGACATTAAGAGGAAATTACAAAAGCTAGAAAGACTCGGGGAGAAGAGCCTGAGGGCCCTAATTGAAACAGCAAAAAAGGTCTATAATAGGGACAGCTCAGAAATAAAACAGATCAAGGCGGAAAGGCGGCAGAACTGAGACCTGGCTAAGATTTTACTTGCAGTAACTTCGGAACCTAGTAACCGCCAGCGGCAACTCAGGGACATTGCGGGGGATAGGGAAAAGGGAGGGTATGGAAAGAGGCGACCTTCCCTCAGTAGAAACCAGTGGGCATATTGCAGAGAAGGACACTGGATCGGGGAATGCCCTAAGCGGAAACCCAAGGAACGGGGGCCAGAGCTATTAGTCCTAAGTGAGGACAGTGATTAGAGGGTTCGGGGTTCGGAGCCCCCCCCCCCCAAGCCCAGGCATCTTCTTTTTCTGAACACCATCCATCATCGTTTACTTACCTAAGGCCAAGTCACTGGAGTGTTTAGATGTCAGATCTTTTCACAGTCTCCCTGAGGGCTTAGGTGGGCCTGCTGACCAGGAGCAGTCAGACCCGAGTGTCCTGATGCTGAGATTCTTGGGTGGAAGATGCATTGCCAACTCGCAGCAGCAAACACATAGTAGGAAAATTGTGAGGAGCCAGCCTTGGCCCTGAACTTGACCTTGACCACCAGCAGCAGGATCCTAGAGCCTGAGGGGCCCACGGCCTAGCTCTGTATCTATCCCCTAAAACACCTCAGGTGTTTGCTATCAGCCTGAGAAGGAATCTCAACCCACAGAAAGTCTGTTTACCTGGGATGCGAGGGAGATGGGCCTCTGCAATTTCATTTTTTTTTACTTGAAAACAGACAAGGAGCCGGGCGTGGTGGCGCACGCTTGTAATCCCAGCATTCGGGAGGCTGAGACCGGAGGATCCGGGTTCGCGGCCAGCCTCAGCTACCTAGTGAGGCACTCCGCAACTTAGTGAGACTCGGTTTCAAAATAAAGAATAAAAAATGGGGCTGGGGGTATAGCTCGGAGGTAGAATGCCCCTGAGTTCAATCCCCA
>PVLC010009163.1:39577-55332 GCA_004027655.1 Graphiurus murinus | reverse complement strand
GTGGTGGCGCACGCTTGTAATCCCAGCATTCGGGAGGCTGAGACCAGAGGATCTGGGTTCGAGGCCAGCCTCAGCTACCTAGTGAGGCACTCCGTAACTTAGTGAGACTCGGTTTCAAAATAAAGAATAAAAAATAGGGCTGGGGGTGTAGCTCAGAGGTAGAATGCCCCTGAGTTCAATCCCCAGTACCGCAAAAAAAAAAAGTACCTTACCAATGGTTTCTATGGATTTTCTAAAAATTTAGCGGTGGACTTTCACTTCTTCTTCTTTTTTTTTTTTTTTTTTTTAAGGTACTGGGGATTGAATTAAAGGGCATTCTACCTCTGAGCTATACCCCAGCCCTATTTTTTATTCTTTATTTTGGGGTCTCACTAAGTTGCAGAGTGCCTCACTAAGTAGCTGAGGCTGGCCTCGAACCTGGATCCTCCGGTCTCAGCCTCCCAAATGCTGGGATTACAAGCATGTGCCACCACGCCCAGCTGGACTTTCACTTCTTACCTTGCTAAAGGAGATTATTTCAAGCAAATATGACTAGGTTTATGGAATAGTAATACTGGTGTATAATCCTGTCAGAACATGGTTTTCCCAGGTCTGGAAAGCTACTGCCCACTCATACTTTTATTTTCTCCTTTTTTTTCTTCTTTCTTTTGGTACTGGGGATTGAATCCAGGGGTATTCTACTTCCGAGCTACACCTGCAGCATTTTTATTTTTTATTTTGAAACAGGGTCTTATTAAGTTGCTGAGGGTCTTGCTAAACTGTGGAGGCTGGCCTTGAAACTGCGATCCTCCTGTCACAGTCTATGAAGTACTGGGAGTATAGGCATGAACCTGGCCCCCAAGTATACCTTATAAGTAAAACTCTGATATTACAACAGAAATATAGAATAGTAAAAAGTGTCCTTAATTCAGTAAAGATAACACAGAAAGCCAGTCATGGTGGCGCACGCTTCTAATCCCAGTACTTGGGAGACTGAGACCGGAGGATCCCGGTTCGCGGCCAGCCTCAGCCCCTTAATGAGGCCCTCTGCAACTTAGTGAGACCCTGTTTCAAAATAAAGAATAAAAAATAGGGCTGGGGCTGTAGCTTGGAGGTAGAATTTCCCTGGTTAAATCCGCAGTACCAAGGGAAAAAAAAAAAAAGTCATAAGATACAAGTTACAATGCCTACTTTTTACACCCTGGGAAGGCTCCTCTGCAAGTTTCAAAAATCTCCTTGCCTGCCTCTCTTTCCTTCTGTCCTCCACCCAGTAGCCACACCAGCTTTGCTTCTGCTTTGGGGCTTCTTCACTCCTCTTTCCAGAACACCTGCTGTGAGACCAGGCTCTCAGGCTCGTGCTGTGCTACAGTTCTGACAACACAGTGATGCTTATGAACCTCTTCTCAGGATAATATTTGAAAGGCATGAAAGTCAGGACTACAAAAGACACTGACTGATTATATTAAAATTGTTATGATAATTTAAGAATTATGATATGGCCATTGGGTAGATTAGTATAATAATGGCTCCCAATTGGCCCCATTTCCCATAGTCATGACCTGTGGTGTCTCCTCTCAAAACGAATCTGGCCCTTCGACTTGCTTTGATTCATACAACATAGTAGAACTGAGGTAGGATAAAAATAAAAGTAGGTAGAAAAGAGAACGAAAAGGAGAAGTAAAATATAACTCTAATATAGAAGTCTGGTGCTACTCCTCAAACCAATTTTCTTTCCCAGGCCTGTCTCCCAAATTCCTGGGAAATCTGTAAACTTTAAAGTCAACAAAAAACAAAAACTCAAACTACCACCCCCCACCTAAAAAAAAAAAAAAACCAAAACAAAACAAAACAAAATAACCCCAAAAGCAAACAAACAAAAACTCTACATTTACCCTATGCACTGTTAACAAGACAGATACGACCTCATGAGAAACCTGTAATTTAGGGCACTTTCCAGCTTCTGTATTGATCAGAGCCCAAGGATCCTGGGGACAACAGGTCACCAGGAACCAGCTTGTGACCACCAGACTAATGTCACCTCACATCCATTCTCATAATTACCTTCACCAAGTTTCCTTTCAAACAAGAGCCATGAACCCCCAAATCATCTCTCACCGTGGAGACAACCTGCATTCTCCATGCAGTGTGTTATTTCTTGCTTTCCTAAATAAATCTCTATGTTTCTTTCTTTTTTTTTTTTTTTTTTTGGCGGTACTGAGGATTGAACCCAGGGGCATTCTACCTCCGAGCTACACCCCCAGTCCTATTTTTTATTCTTTATTTTGAAACAGGGTTTCACTAAGTTGCAGAATGCAGATGAAGCTGGCCGCGAACCCGGATCCTCCAGTCTCAGCCTCCCAAGTACGGGGATTACAAGTGTGTGCCACCATGCCCGGCTCTCTGTCTATGTTTCTGACTGGCTTGTGCTGAAATTCTTTTCTGTCATGTAAGCCAAGGACTCCACTGGTCCTGAGTTAAGATTCCCCCTCTCTCCCACACTGGAAACTGCTCTGGACCCTTCACAGAATTAACCCTTCTTCAGTGACAGAAGCGATGTGGGACTTCTGGGCCGAGGCCTCAGGGCCTGGGAGCCCATGCTTTTGCCCTAATAGTACACTCTAGCAGGGGAAGAAGCCCCCACGAGCCTGGGAGTCACGCAGCCCAGCCAGGGTCAGCACAGCTGCCAGGCCTCGAGTAAGACCACCCTGGACTCTTTGGCCTAAGTGAGCTGCCAGATGACTGCAGTCACATGAGCCATCCCAGGCAGTCCATAAGACCTATTCAGCTGAGCGCAGCCCAAACTGCTGACCCATAAAATCATGGGTTACGGGTTATTGTTTCCAGCTCCTAAATTTTGGGGTCACTTATTACATAGTAATACATAACAGCTACAGTGATACATGAGCTTCTTTATTAACACAATCTATGAGATCCAGTGGCAGACCTAAGAATACTATAATTTCAAAGCAATGATGGCATCGCAGGACACCTGCAAAACAATGAGGTATGATAAGAAGATATCTGTACTTTCTACTGATTACAAAGTACCACGTGCTGCTAATTCTATTAAGTTTTGTGGCCTACATGCAGATGGAAGAAAATGCCGGTGTCAGTCTTTTAATGAAAATAAAGAAAATAATTTTTCCCATCTAAGTTGTTTGTTTTGTTTTGTTTTTGGTGCTGGGAATTGAATCCAGGGGCCTCCTACCTCTGAGCTATAGCCCCAGCCCTATTTTATTTTATTTTTTTATATGGAAACAGGGTCTCACTAAGTTGCTGAGAGCCTTGCTAAGTTGCTGAAGCTGGCTACAAACCTGTGATCCTCCTGTCTCAGCCTCCCAAATACTGGGATTATGGGCAAGCACCGCCATACCTGGCTCTTTCTCATCTGAGCTTACAGGTCTCTGGAATTCTATCCACAAACTCTGAGAACCTCGGTTAAGAAAGTCTTCTTCAAGTCATTCAAGTCTCAATTCAAAGGTCTCCTCAGAGGCCTTCCCTGGACAGCTGATACAAACAGCTTCTGTGTCCCTTCCCTTTCAGTTACTCTATATTGATTTACTCTATGGACCAGTATTTGGCACAAAATATACATGTAAAAAATACTTGTTAAAAGAATAGGACTAAACCGGGCATGGTGGTGCACACTTTTAATTCCAGTACTTGGGAGGCTGAGACTGGAGGATCCGGGTTTGAGGCCAGCCTCAGCTACTTAATGAGGCTCTCCACAACTTAGTGAGACCCTGTTTCAAAATAAAGAATAAAAAATAGGGCTGGGGGTGTAGCTCAGAAGTAGAATGCCCCTGGGTTCAATCCCCGGTACCACACACACTCACACACACACACACACACACAAAAAGAATAGAAGTAATCATTATTTGAAATTAGGTGTTCATTTAACTTTTATGCATTCTACATATATTACATTAAATTATTACATTTCCTTTTATATCTGAATATTTTCTCTCTTGTTTGTAGCTGTGCCTCTAGTACCTGGCACATTTCAGGCCCTTGTAATCGTGGCATGAAGAAAGGTAAACAAAGGGTTAAACATATTGAAAAAATGTTGCATGGACAGACAATGGCTTTTTGTTTTATGTTATTGTAGGAGGAGCAAAGGGAGCATAGTATACCTTGACATAATACACTTAAATCTGTGAAATCACTAGATTTATTATAATCTTTCAATATACTGTTGAGCTGCTTGTCGGCACACACAACATCCCCTGCTCTTTGGATGATGCTTGCAGCACATGTCTTGTGATTTGGAGATGGAATGTCCCCAAAGCTCACATGTTAAAGAAGGCACAGCAGGAGGTAAGTGTATGATAAGCAATGCAAAAAAAACAGTAGCTGCCATTGTTTCAATTTATTATGGAATTAACAATTCCCTATAGAATGTAATCTTTAGAAATTCAAAAAGCAAGAATTTTTTAGTAACATAAAGAAGACTAGATTTCTTTCCCTGGGCCTAGTGCCTGTGTTTTTGCTACTGAGTTTTCCACTTTAACTGGTCTCATGGCTCCAAGGTCTTCCTTTTCTTTAATTAGCATCACAAGTCTTCATTAGTTGTTTTAAGAGTTGTTAGTGATCTTCATTAGCATTGCTGTGGCCTTAAATTTCTCTTGACATTTACTACTTTGCTAAAGTTTTGTGGTTAATTCCCACTGTATACAAGCCGGGTTTCTGGCCATTACATTTTTAACAATGTATGTGTTCTCAAGATGGCTCCTGCTCCCATTCTCATCTTGATTAATTTCTTCCAGTCTACTGTATACAGTTTAAAATTGTAACCCTGGGTTAGGATGAACAAACCTAGACCTTCATATTTGTATTTCCGTTTCTCCAGGCACACTCCTCCTCAATCCTTCTGATGCACATGGAACCCGGTCTTGACAAAGTCATCAACAACTTACATGTCGCCACTGGACTCCATGGCCTTTCAGTTTTCCTTTTGCTGGACTGAGTTAGCTACCTTTTGAAGCACTGCCTCAGACTGGCTTTCCAGATAGACAGACCCTCACGTGACCAGCTGCTTCTGTGCAGTCTCTTTGTGCTTGCTCTCCTCTTCTCTGCTCAGCCCCAAATGTTGAGTGCTTCAGGTTTGTACTGAGCCCCTCTCTTTTCTGTTTACTCACTCTCCCAAAGCAACTTCATCCAGGCCTGGGGCTTTAAATATCCCCCAATATGCTGATGATTCTCAAATCCCTACCCAGGCCTAACAACACCCTGTGTGACCTGATCACGGCCTCCCTTAGAGACCTCATCCTGTATCTTTCTCTCACCCACCACTAGGTTCCCCTCCTTGGCCTTCTGTTGGTTCTCTAGAGGCCTCAAGCTGGGTCCTGCTGTGGAGTTTCTGTGCTATCTCTCTCCTCTGCTTGGATTTCCTCCTCCTTGTTCACACTGCTGTGTCTTTTCATTAAAATCTCAATCTAAATGTTATTTCCACAGAAAACTTTCCCAGACCATTCAATCTAAAGCAGTTGCCCAGTCATACATAACTACTTTAATGATATGAAAAGCATTTACCACTATATGATGTCTGTTTGCTTAGTGGCTATGTGTCTCCCACTAGACATGAGAGCCATGATAGCACCCTTGGTCAATAACTATTTACCACTGTGTCCCCAGAACCCACAGGAGCACCCCATGCATGGGGTGGCTGTTGCCCAGCGCTCAGTCCTATTACTTCCAGACTGGATTGGATTGGTGGTGACCGGAAGAGGACTGCAAAGTATTTGTTGGGATGAGCTTAGCTGGTCTTTGTCAAAGGAAGGAGAGGTCAGATATGTTTCATATATAGTCATTGTCACATGACAATGTTTTGGTCAATAACAAACCACATGTACAATGGTGGTGGTCCCACATGATTATATTGCCTAGTGACATCATAGCCATGTAAGCTTGTGTAAGAGCATGTGTTGATGTTTGCATGATAAAATTGCTTGATGAAAAAAAAAAAGAAAAAGAAAAAGAAAAAAGAAATTGCCTGATGATGCACTTATCAGAAAAGAAAAAAATGGGAAGGGGGATACCTACAAACAGGTCCCATGTAAAATTCTCCAGTGTTTAAAAATCCTTATTGGTGACATCCATTCCATGTGTATTTATACTTTATTCTATCTCTGTAGAAAGATGCACTAAGAAAAGGTTTTGATAAACTCATCCACTGTAAGGTATATATGGCTGTTATAGTTTGGATTTAAAATGTCTCTCAAAGTTCATGTGTTAAGCTATGTAACCTAGTTCAGAGGCAGGGCACGACTGGACAAGGGTCCCTAAAGGTGTGGCCTTGGTATGGTTCCCATCAGGTATTTAGATCATAGCAGTGAAAATTCTAACAAAAACAATGACTGATACCATTTGTTATCCCTCTTAAAGATGGGGATTAATAACAAGAGCCAGAGGAAAATATCCCTTTTGTATCAGCCAATAACAAGCTGATGGGTACAGAAAGTCATCTCTCAAAATCTCCATAAGGTCAACTCTACTTGTAATAACAGATAATTATGGCAATATGGGTAATAGTAATATGGGTGTCTCAAGTCTTTAGGAGAGTTTTTGTTTTTGTTTTTTGGCAGTACTGGGGATTGAACTCAGGGGCATTCTACCTCTGAGCTATACCTCTAGCCCTATTTTTTCTTCTTTATTTTGAAACAGGGTCTCACTAAGTTGCGGAGTGCCTCACTAGGTAGCTAAGGCTGACCGTGAACCCGGATCCTCTGGTTTCAGTCTCCCAAATGCTGGGATTACAAGCGTGCGCCACCACACCCGGCTTTTTAGGAGAGGTTTTGATAAAGAAATTAAGGTATTCAGAGCAGTGCATAGTTGCAATCTAGACTTACCAAGTGGGCAATAACTAGGAAAGATAAATGCAGCAAGTTAGGAAAGTGGCTTAAAACACACATGTTCAGCAAGAAAAAAAAATAAATATAAAGATATTTTTTAAGGCTGGGAAAGAGTAATAAAGGAGGTGAGAATTACGACTTCAGGATAGTCATGAATATCTGACTAGTTCTGCAGAGGCTAATTCTGTGAAGGGTTGCTAGGAGTCACTAAATAATAAATTTGGGAAATATTTGGTTAAATAAAAATTACACAATTTTTTTTTTTGCTTCTGGACTTCTCAGAACCTTTAATATGATATTATATATTGAGCACTAAGGCCTTCTAAGAGCAAGATATGGCATGCACTGTTTGCTAAATTTATCTGGCCACAAGACCTCTGCCTTTCTCAAGGAGCATTTAAAATAATCCATACACCAGGTCATTGAAAAATGTTACTCTGAGATAGTAGAAAATGATAGTGTCTGTATGGTGGGGCAGAGAAAACCACAAAGCTAGCCCAACCCTGGACTCCCTTTCCCAATAGCAGACAGCTGAAAGAACTCTCAGATTTAAGTAATGGCACAAAATCAAAAGCAGAGGACTAGACAGATGTAAAAAAAGGGGTGTTGATTAGCAATCAGTGAGTAAAAGGTGCAGGAGTCTGGGATATTGAGTATTTTGACCAGTAGGCATTGGAGAAACAGCAGATGAGGAAGGGGTTTCTGCCTTTTCCTTTTGTACCTAAAAACAAGCCATAAAATTTCCCAGAGAAAAGTGGTCTCCCTGGACCAGAAAGAGAAACACTGGAATAGATGCCAAAATGGATCTGTACAAACTTACTAAAATAAACCTTATCTTCTACTAGTTTTCCCCACAATTTCCTGGTCCTAGCCCAAATCCCTTTGTCTTGTCATTTCATCACAGATTTATTTCTTCTTTGTCTTAAAAGATATATGAGTTTTCTGTTCTGGTCACTTCTTTGGGTCTTTATTTTCTTGTGGGGACTCCCACGTATGTATAAAATTATAACAAAACATCTATGTTGTTCTGACAATCTGTTCTATGTCAGCAGAAACTTTCTGTCCTATACTCAAGAATAATAAATCAATAGCAAAACTGTTTTATCATTCTTGATTTTCACTTTGAGGTATATGTAAATCTTGCTCTAAAAAAAAAAAAAAACAGCACCATGAAGGGTTAACCATCTCACGTTGAATTTGAAGCAATACAGTCTTCCGCACAGTTGCCTCAATTAGAAGCCAAGGACTATCTCCTCTCAGCCAGCTCATGCTTCAATGCCTTGTTCTAAACACTTATCATAAGCCAGATCTTGGCAGCAACGTAACATCTGCCCTTTTATTCTAAACAGTTCAAATAAATGATGCAAAACAAATAATAAAGGACTAGCCTTCTTATATGCTGACTTATAGATTTTTCTTTGTGTAAAAGGACATTAAAAAACACATATTACTAGCCGGGCGTGGTGGCGCACGCTTGTAATCCCAGCATTCGGGAGGCTGAGACTGGAGGATCCGGGTTCGTGGCCAGCCTCAGCTACCTAGTGAGGCACTCCGCAACTTAGTGAGACTCGGTTTCAAAATAAAGAATAAAAAATAGGGCTGGGGGTGTGGCTCGGAGGTAGAATGCCCCTGAGTTCAATCCCCAGTACTACACACACACAAAAAAAAAAAACACATATTACTTTAAACAATAAAACAGATTTATAAACATTTGCACTGCATCTTAGTTGGGCAGAGCCTGTATTTCACCAGAAAGCTTTTTGAGTAGGATCTTTTCCTTTGACTTTTTTGAGATACAATCCACATCCTCAAAGTTTACTCACTTAAAGTATATGACTCAGTGATTTGTAATATGGTCACCTGGTTGTGACCATCACCACAATTAATTTTAGAACACTTTTCTTGCCTCTATAAATTCCATACCTTTTGCCTATGTGTGCTGTCCCCTCCCCAGGATACCCCCATTCCTTTCAACCCCACGCAATCACTAATTTACTTTCTAACTCTATATAGATTGGGCATTTCATATCATTGAAATCATATAACGTATGGCCCTTTGAGACTGTAAGATTTTAAGCAACTTGGTTAATGCTGATAAAATTTTTGTTTTTCAAAGTCTATAGATAGACACACTGCAGTGCAACAGATATTTCCAATTGTATCGGCAAAGTCCTGCAGTCTGCTGGCACTTGCACAGAACAGATCCAGGAATTGTGACATTACACTTCACAGGGTAACAAGGTCATTTAATATTCATTCAATGAGCTGCAAGCTATTTCTTATTAATAAAAATATGGCTTTGTAACCTGGGTATTGTAACCTGAGTATACTTGATGTGTTTTGGAATGAACCTTTGCAGGCATAAAATACTGCAATCCTTCCTCTTTTCTATAATCTACCTTGAAGTCAGGAAACCATTGATCATGTTCCAAAGTAGACTGGGTATCTCTTGCTTACTTGCTTTGTTTCTTTTCCTTTCTCTTTTTTTAGGTTAAAGATGCAAAAGCAAGAACCATACTGAATAATGAAATGACAAGTTTCTTTTCTGATAGCATATTCTTATAACTGTGAACGTGCATGCTGTCTTGATACCACAATTACTGTAATAAAATAATTTATTACATGGAAATAGGGGCCAGGTACAGTGGTACACACCTATTATCTTAGTGCTATAGAGGCTGACACAGGAGGATCACAAGTTTGAGGCTAGCATGTAGTAACTTAGTAAGACCCTGTTTCAAAATAAATAAATAAATAAATAAATAAATAAATAAATAAATAAGGCTAGGGGTATAGCTCAGAGCTTAGGGTTCAATCCCTAGTACCACCAAAAAAATTAATACACTAAATAGATTTGAAATCTAGATTGTATACTAAAAGTGAAGGTTGGATTCACAGACTTCATTGTGGCTTTGCCATAAAGAAGGATCTAACTCAAGGTGATTTGTTGAAGTAGAATTAAACATTGAAATAAAGAATAAAATAAGCTAGGTGTGGGGGCACATGCCTGTAATACCAGTACTTGGGCAGCTGAGACAGGAGGATCACAGTTTGAGGACAGACTCAGCAATATATAGAGACTCTCAGCAACCTAGGAAAATGATTGTGAAACATTACTTTTGTGTGTGTGTGTGTGTGTGTGTGTTACTGGGGATTGAACCGAGGGGCATTCTACCTTTGAGTTACACCCCCAGTCCTATTTTTTAGTCTGTATTTTGAAACAGGGTCTCACTAAGTTGCAGAGGGCCTCACTAAATAGCTGAGGCTGGCCGTGATCCTGGATCCTCCGGTCTCAGCCTCTTAAGTACTGGGATTACAAGCGTGTGCCACCACGCCCAGCTAGTTGGTTTTATTTTTTATTCTGGAATTGAGCAATACTTTCTTCCATAAAAATAGAATAAGTGTTCAAACAGATGGGCTGAACGGAAGAGGTTGGTTTTACAGACAGAGAAAGGCAGAAAGAAGCAGAAACAAAAAACAAATCAGCTATTTCAAATTTACTTTCCATGTAAGGCAGGGGCAGGGAGGCAGAACACTAGAAACACAACTGATTGGTCAACATCAGGTTATTAGGGGTACTTTGGTGAGGACACAAGCTCTTACCCACTATGCTCTGCCATCTCTAAAAGTGGCTTAGGTGGTGACCTTTTGCTTGAATGGGGTGGTGGCCATGATGACCAGATTATTTTCACCTCTGTATATAGTTCACAATCTCCCTCTATATGAAATAATGAATGACTGTAAACATAAATGCATTTGTAAAATCCCTTAGATTATAATATGGCAGTGGATACTATTTCTAGGGAAAAAAAATCATGTTACTATTTTTAAGATGGCTTCCAGTGAAATTCCTTCAGAGCAGATTCTGGAGCTAAAGGTACCATAACAAAGCTGCCCACGATTTGAACACTAACTGGCTACTTAATAACCATCATAGGCAGAAACTCTGGTTGCTGAGGTAGAGCAGTACCCCGAGACCCTTTCTGTCAAAATGTGTTTCCGGAATCTCTCTGGGAATGCTTTTGATATTCCAGGAAAGAGAATATTGAAGGTAATTACTATAGAAATCTAGCTGTGATGTGCTTCTTAAAAGTGTCAGACTTAAAAGTATTGATCAGTTGTGTGTGTGTGTGTGTGTGTGTGTGTGTGTGTGTACACACGTACACACACAGGCATTACTGGGGATTTAACTCAGGGGCATTCTACCTCTGAGCCCCACTTGTAGTCCTATTTTGTTTTTTATTTTGAAACAGGGTCTCACTAAGTTACTAAGGGCCTCACTGAGTTGCTGAGACTGGCCTTGATACTGTGATCCTCCTATTTCAGCCTCCCAACTACTGGGAATATAGGCATGCAACACCATGCCTGGCTTGATCAATCTTAAGTTAGCTGACATTCCAATTTCCTACAATCACATTAAAAGTCTAAAAACTTAGCTGGGTGGGTGGTGCATGCCTGAAATTCCAGTAGTTGGGAGGCTGAGACAGGAGGATTATAGGTTTGAGGCAGCCTCAGCAACTCATAGAGGTCCTCAACAACTTAGTGAGACCTGTTTCAAAATAAAAAACAAAATAGGGCTGGGGGTGTAGCTTGGAGGTAGAATACCCCTGGACTCCATCCCTAGTTTAAAAAAAAAGTCTAAAAATTTAAAGATGTGTTTTTTAAGTAACATACCTGAAGACCATCTATAATCTATCTCTTACAATCGACATTGAAGTTTCAAAAACAATTATCCTTACCAAGATCTCCCTGTTATCAGTTTTATTTTTTTATTTTTATTTTTGCTTTGAAATAAGTAAAAATAGAAATTTGGAATCACCTAAAAAGAGGAATCTTGGATGACAGAAAGAGTTATAACTTGTGATATGGAAGAATGCCCAGATAATAAAATTTAAAAGTTATAAGGTCCAGATGGGAAGGAAACATTTTAAAAAATATGAACCACTGTGTAACCAGCTACGGTGGCTCAAGCCTGTAATCCAAGTACTTGGGAGGCTAAGATAGGAGGAGGCTCGAGGCCAGCCTCCGCAATTTAGCAAGGCCCTCGGCAACTTAGTGAGACCCTGTTTCAAATTAAAAAATAAAATAGAGGTGGGGTATAGCTCAAAGGTAGAATGCCCCTGGGTTCCATCCTCAGTACCACATCTCACACACACACACACACACACACACACACACACACACTAGTATGGACTAGTGTACAACTGAAGTTTACTCACCATGGAGGTATCTCTAGGTTATCTTTGGCAATTCCTAGAAGTCTGGGCTAGCCCTAGGTCATGAAAAGGATAAAAGGGACTAACCAGTGATTTATATGTGTTATTTAAAATCTGTGACTCCCTTGAGGCACCTCCTCTAGTTTGTCTATATTACTCATAGGATTTATAGGCTGTTCATTATCAGCACCTGATTTAATTGTCCAGGTTGAGCTCTATGATCAGTGAGGCATAACAAGCTCACCGCACACATGTGCCCTGGACTCCCTCCCACACCTGCGTGGTCCACGGCCTGAAGGCAGCGCAGGCAGGAGGCCTGTGTGCTGCGCCTGGAAGGCCCGGCCAGCTCCTGTGCCTGCGGAAACACATCCTTTCATTTATCAAAGCCTTCTATGAGCGCATCCTTTGGGATCTCGTGAGTCCTTTCAATGATCTGACCCTGTGTAATTACTGCAACTTCAGCAAGAGCGAGCAACAGAAATCGGGACTATAAAAACAGAGCATAACGATGATGAATTCCAGCAGGCAGCCAGGAAGATTCTGCACAGAAGACAGAAGCCTCAGCCTCCCAGTTCCCAGAAGTCAGGTCATTCATGTCAGCCCCAAAGTAAAACCATGGTGTCCAAGGACACGAGCTGCTTCGCAAATGTTTTGCCTTGTACGAAGATGTTCTTAGGCATTTTCCTCACATACTCTTACAAAAAAAAATTTTTTTAGTATAGAATTTTTCCCATAGATTGTCTCTTTGCAGATAGACTTCTAAAACCAAATAAAGTAACATGGGCAAGATGCACAGAAAGAAACATCTGAACCCTACTCTCTTTATTGAAACTCAGGTTATATTTGAAATATGCATATATAAATATACATTCAACAACATTTTTTCCTTCTTGGTAAGGTAAAGGGAAAGAGAATTCAAGGTTTTCCCTCTTTTATACCAAAATAACTGTTTTACTGTCATGACTTATTTCATAATCACTCAAAATGCACTTTTCAATCAGTTACAATGTCATTGAAGTGGGTAACCTTATTTATTTATTTATTTAGTTAGTTAGTTAGTTGTACTGGGGATTGAACCCAGAGCCATTCTACCTCTCTGCTACACTCCCAGCCCTGTTTTATTTTTTTAATAGGATCTCACTGAGTTGTGGAGGGCCTCATTAAGTTCCTGAGGCTGGCCTTGAACCGGAGATCCTCCTGTCTCAGTCTCCCAAGTACTGGATTACAAGCATGTGCCACCATGCGAGATGGTAACCTTAATTTTTTAATAAAAGTGTTTAAATCATATACATAGAAGTTAGACATAGGCAAGAAATTCCCAAGGCATTAAAAAAAAGAGAGAGAATATTATCATTCAAGCCGGCAGGCATGGTGGCACATGCCTGTGATCCCAGTACTTAGGAGGCTGAGACAGAAAGGTGGCAGGTTTGAGACCAGCCTTGGCATTTAGTGAGACCCCTAGAAATTTAGTGAGACCGTGTTTTGAAATAAATACTTAAATAAAAAAGGGCTGGGGGTGTAGCTTTGAGGTAGAAGCCGCTGGGTTCAATCCCAAGTAGTCCTCTCCCCCCCCCCAAAAAGAGAGAGAACATTATCATTCAGCCATATATAACTAATATGAAATGTTAGCAGTGTTATGAGGTAGGACTGCGGAGGAAAACCACTCAAACCCAAAAATGGAGCCAAAAGAAAGTCTTTATTTACCAGCCGGGACTGCACTGGACACTGAACCTGAGTGTAGTGCTGAATGGCCGTTTGGGGCTATTTTTATACAGACAAACCATAAGCTCAGGGTGAAAAGTTGAGGTTCTCACAGCAGGGTGGCACAGCAAGGGTGACAGACAAAGCGGAATGTTCAGAAGCCACAAAACAGTACTGTGCGTAAGCTCAACAAACCACATCAACCCCTTCTATTATACACATATCCTGGTTGTGACAAAGATGGATCCGTCTATTATATACATCCCGGCTGTGATAAGGATGGGAAATTCCTAATGGGCTGTTTCTGCAGGTGCGAGTCAAGCAGAAATTACAGAAGCCAAACAAGCAGTTATGCGTGACTAGCTGGGTCACCTAGGGTAGCAACATAGTGTTACTTCTGCTAAGGCTAAGGCCTCAGGTTAGCCCATAACAGCTGTTGCCAATTAAAGATGGTATAAGTAGTAAGAAAAATATATATAATGATGCGTAAACTAAAGCCCAAATCTTAATCCCTGAGACATTAAGGAAATTGGGATAAATCACAGAACTAAGAAATGAGAGATCTAGGTTTTGACCCAGGGACCCCAGATACCTAAGTGTGACCTTCATCCAGACACCCTGACTTGTCCCCTGCTTCTGGCAGAAAGCCAAAGAAGAACGGATGGCCCAGAAACAGAACAAGAGGATAAAGAGTGTGCTGCAAACCAAAAAGATGAATTCCTCATCTTGGAAGCTCAGTGAGCAGAGAACTGAAGATCCACAGCCTCACACTCTGAGCAGTCTACTTGGCTTAAAAGAAAGGACAGGACTTCAGAAGTGTGTTTGAGGAGGAGAACGTGCCTCACCTCAGTGGAGTCCCAGAGCTCCCCAGGGGCTAGGGCTGGCTCCCTTCCCCCAGCCCTGGGAAAGAACTGGGGGAAGCACGAGCCTCTTCTTCGGGCTCCAACAGCCTGTGAGCCTCACGGTGGAGCAGAGCACCAGCAAGGCCTCTGGCTGGTCAGGGCCTCCTCTCCCTATGGTTCCTAACGATCCCACACAACACGCTTCTCACAGAGTCCCGTCCTCTCGCAGAGGAGAAGAGAAGCCTTTATGCTGAGCAGGGCCCAAGGAAAGGCCTTTCATAAATATACAAAGGCCAATGATGTATTTTTCCCTGCCTAGAATTTCAATTAGCATCTTGAGCAACAGACCTGAAAATGACTAATTGAGAAACGTCTGCATTTAGTGTATGGGCCCAGGCCAAGGAAATACTATAAAATATATAGGAAGAATCAATACTAGCTAAATGAACTTTTGTTATGTAGGGGTGAGGTGGAGGGTATTTCATGAGCATTCTGTTGAAGTCTTTATTTTGTTTTATCTTGTCATGGTTTTACCTAAAAACTAATAATCATCTTCTTGTTTTATCTGTTTCATATTTTAGTATCTTACTTATTCAATTTCACTTTTATCAGACTTTTTGCTTTCAGTAAATCTACATTATCTAGAAACAATTAAATGGATAAGCTTTTTTTTTTCTTTCTTCAGTATTAGGGATTGAATCCAGGGTCTTACATATGCTAGGCAAGCACTCTAAGATATTTCCCTGACAGACTTTTAAAATGTGAATTTTACAGTAAACTAGAGCTGCTTTTTGTAAAAAATCAGCTACAACACAAATATAATGCCAATTACTTTCATATACTGAAGATACATTTTTTTGCTATTCATATGTTAATGTTTTATTAATCATTTTAGTAAATTTAGAGTGCAAAAACTACATAATGGTATTTTGGATTGGTCACAATTTGTGAATTAACATTTTCTGTGGCCCATGATATGACCAGCCTAGAAGGAATCAATTTTAAGCAAAAATAAAATGAAATAATAACTTAAAAATCAAAGCTGGCCAGGTTCAATGATGTACCTGTAATTCCATAGTACTTGGAAGGTTGATACAGGAGAATTTCAAGTTCAAGGCCAGCCTAGGCAATTTAGTAAGACTCTTTCTTTTTTTTTTTTTTTTTTT
>PVLC010009163.1:0-39477 GCA_004027655.1 Graphiurus murinus | reverse complement strand
TGCAGAGTGCCTCACTAGGTAGCTGAGGCTGGCCTCGAACCCAGATCCTCCAGTCTCAGCCTCCCAGATGCTGGGATTACAAGCGTGCGCCACCACGCCCGGCTGAGACTCTTTCTTAAAATAAAAAATAAAAAGGGCTGAGGGTGTAGCTCAGTGGTAGAGCACCCCTGTGTTCAATTCCTACTACTACACACACATAAAAAAGGGTTGGGTGTGTGGGAGGTATAGCTCAATACAAAAAAAAAAAAAGACTAACTAAGTAAGTAAAGTCAAAGCTAACAATTTTAGCACATATGCTTAATGGGGTACAGACCAGTGTCTTGACCATCAGATTTATAATGATATCAAAAAGCAAGTTAAAGCTGGTCATGGTGGTGCATGCTTATAATCCCAGTATTTGGGAGGATGAGACAGGAGGATTGCAGGTTCATGGCCAGCCTCCTCAGCTACTTACTGAGGCCCTCCACAACTTAGTGAAAACCTGTTTCAAAATAAAGAACACAAAATAGGGCTGGGGATGTAGCTTGGAAGTAGAATTTCCCTGGGTTCGATCCCCAGTACTGCAAAAAAAAAAAAAAAAAAAAAAAAGGAAGTTAAAAGTGTTAGAACACAGATTAATTTTTAAACTTAATTTATTTCAAAATTTGAAATGATTCTTTAAATGTTTCCTTAAATATTTACTTATGATTTCTTAAATATCTTTGTCAGAAATATTTTCTCTATAATTCTCTTCTCTTGGATAAAACAAAATTAGAAAGCTGTTAAAAATTTTTAGATTAGTAAAAATGCATTTTTGCATATGGAGACTTACTGTGGAATTACTCATGTCATAGTTTCTGTACAGTACTTAAGTCCAAAGATGAATATGTTCTAAGTTATCACAATCTAAGAAAACACTTTATACTATAAAAACCAAAACCTTACTATCAAAGTAGGAGGACAGTATTTATATTTATATTCCTTAAAAAAAAATCATAGCAACATTTAAGTTCAAAATATTATATATTCAACTGGGCCTGGTGGCACACACTTGTAATCCTAGTACTTGGGGGGCTAAGATAGGATGATTGCAGATTTGCAGCCAGCCTCAGCAACTTAAGTTAGGCCTTCCACAACTCAGTAAGACCTTGTTTCAAAATAAAAAAGAATACAATAGGGCTGGGGGTGTAGCTCTGAGGTAGAATGCCCCTGGGTTCAATCCCCAGTAACACACACACACACACACACAAATTATATATCTGTGGGTTCATTTCTAATATTATTAAATATATCTGCTTTTAAAACATGATGTTTAGTATTATTTACACTACCAGTTACAATTGATAGCATACTAATTATGGGGAAAATAATAATTATTATGTGGAGCTGTTGTTTAGTGACCTTGTGATAAAAGAGGTTCTCAAAGAGTGATTTTATTTTATTTATTTATTTTTGGTACTGGGGATTGAGCCCAGGGGCATTCTACCTCTG
This sequence comes from Graphiurus murinus, assembly GCA_004027655.1. Classification (NCBI taxonomy): domain Eukaryota; kingdom Metazoa; phylum Chordata; class Mammalia; order Rodentia; family Gliridae; genus Graphiurus; species Graphiurus murinus. The sequence goes on along the minus strand of PVLC010009163.1, from coordinate 38,007 downwards.
AGCTACATTCCCAACCCTTATTTATTTATTTATTTATTTAAAAATGCAAATTCTCAAGTCTCTTCCTAAACCTGAATAAGAAACTCCAACAGTCTGCTTTAACAAGTTCTTCTTATGCACTCAAATTTGACAACCAGTGGTCCAAAACAGGAAGATCCACTTAGAACAGCTTAGACGCCTGCAGACAATGGATGCTCATAGCTTGGCTTATTTGTTATTCAATGACATCACCTGTCCAGCAGTAAAAAGAAATAGGATAGACAATGAAACGAGAGAGAGCCAAGAGACAGGATCACATTTGTATGAAAACTTAATAAGTGGCAAAGATCAGTGGGGAAGAGGGGCTAGGAGAAAATATAGGACAAATCCTCATCACTTTGCAGCAGAAAATTTCTTAGAATAGCAAAAATGGCTTACCATACTAGAAAAGGTTAATAAATTAGCTATGTTGCAATTTAATACTTGTTCATCCAAATATCACTTACAATAAACTAAATGGAGACAAGCCTCTTAACTAGAAATAATTTCTCACCGTACAATACTTGACAAAGATTTATATTTAGTATCGATTCATCTACCAACTTTATTTATTTATTTATTTTTATTTATTTATTGTGTTGTGAGTTTGACCCAGGGCCTTGCACATGCTAGACAAGTTCTCTACCACTGAATGATTCCCCCACCCCCCAACAACTTTTTATCAAGAACTTATTATGTGCCAGATACTATGATAAATGCTAGGAATATAGCAGCAATTAAAACAAAAAATAAAAATATATGAAGATTTCTGCTTCCTTGAACTTACATGCCCACCTTAAACATAGATCCAATCAATAAATAGTGTAGTTTGTTCACCCAATTATAGGTAAATTGTATATACTGTATAGATACATAGTATTATAGTTAGGTATGAAATGTCTCCTGAAGTGCTCACTTCACTTATTAATATTCAGGATTGATATAGTTGAGTCAGGAGTGTTGTAATCCCAGCAGTGGATATATCCATTGCAATGGATTTACCTGGGAGGTACCTAGTTGCTGGTAGGGTGTGGCTGGAGGTGGGTCCCTGGGGATGTGGCCTTAGAGATTACTTATGGTTCCTCCTCCCCTGGCTCTCTCTTTTGCTTCTGGCCTCCTGTGATGTGAGCACAGCCCATGTGCTTGTCCTCTCTCCACTTCCTGCCACCATGCCCTGAGATCTGGTCTCACACAGACTGAACCTGAAACTCTAAGAAAATAAATCTTCTTTCCTCTAAGTTATGTGGTCAGTCTTTAGATTATAGCTGCAAGAATGCTGATGGGTCCATATGGAGATCTGAAAGGAGAAGGCTGGGACAGTTGGGGACAGCATGACGAGTGAAGAGACCTTTGCACTGCACGTCAACACAGACCAGCGAGCGTTCCCCAAGAAAGAGATGCGGAGCCAAAGCAGACAGAATGACCAGCTGATGTTTATCAGGCTTTGTCCTGGCCATTTTGGTGCTGGCACAGGGACCATGAATGTATTGAGGTTTCCGGTCAGCACATCATAAATAGAACTCAAACCTGAGAGCCAGGTTCTGGGACAGGGTTCTAATTTCCACTGGGAGGAGTGGGTTCTCAGCAGTAAGTGACTGAGACAATATTCATTGCTGCAAATAATTATTCCATAATGAATAAGTGAATAATAATTACTCATTGTTCTCACATTCTCTCTCAGTTGCTGTTAGTTTGGATTTTAGACAGATTTTCCTAAAATACATTGTAGATGATGTGGTTCAACTGCTGTTCTGTCAGATTACATTGAAAATATTAAGAGTTAGGTCATAATTACAAGAATGTGACTTTTTTTGTGTGTGGTACTGGGAATTGAACCCCAGGGCTTTCTACCCCTTAGTTATACTCCCAGCCATTCTTATTTTATCTTTTAAACAGGTTATCATTAAGTTAGTGTGTTCTATCCCCAAATCTGTGATCTTCCTGTCTTAGCCTCTCAAATACTGGGATTAAAGGTGTGTGCTTGGCTACGATATGAATTTTTAGAATGTGGCTTATTATCACAATTGCAGCACTTACTGGTCATTACCATACTGAAAAAAGAAAGAAAGAAAAACCTTGCTGTAAAGTTGAGAATTGCCACACTTTAGTAAATTTGGAATTTTCAAAAGTATAATTTCAGGTGTTCTAGGACAAGAAAATTCTCCGGTAATACATTACACTTTTCTGATGAAGTAACTCCCACCACCTCCCACCTCTACTGCAGGGTTCTATTACCATAGACGGCTTTATGCATGATAGAATGAGAGAACTATGACCTTGGGAGGGGAAATGACTGGCCGCACAGAAATAACCTAAACAGAAATGGCCTCTGTGCTTAGCAAGGAAATCTGTATGCATCATCATTAAATGTTGAAACCAATTTGTGAAAAGTAAAGGAACAGCCTATAGACTATGGCTATAAAAACGGATGCACGGATAAATGGCCAGAGATGGCACGCTTACTCAGCAGCCTGCCCAATAGGCAGTGAGGCACCTGATTGGGGCAGGTAACAGCTACATCCTTTACACTTTAGGATTCCACTTAAGTTGGAGGAGGAGATGGAAGAGTTTGCTTCTAAAGCAAATTGCTGACTGAGGCCAAACATTTGCCCAGCAGAATCTCTTCAGAACTGAGGATTGACCCTGTAATTCTCAACCAGCAAAAGAACCGAGTGAATTGAAATGTCTTAGTTTACAGTTTCCTTAAGACTATTTTCTCTTTTAACCAAGACACTTGCATGAGAACTTCTATACCTGGCCATGGTGAAGTAACAAAGAAAAGACTTAGCTTTGCATTGTGAACAATCAAAAACAAACAAACAAACAAAACATATGAAAAAACATCTAAAAAACAATAATGGCCTGTTATTTGTTTTGTGACACTAAATAACAGGCCCTGCAGGACAGATCTCTGAGAAAAGGAACATGGATGAGGTGAGGAATAAGAACACCCCAAATTTCCACTTGGAGCCAACATAGGAACTGCAGGTGCAGAGAGAGGAAATGGAGTTCAGAGGTAAGTAGCTGGAAGCTGCAGAATAGAATGCTGGAAAGGAGAAGGTTACATAGAAAATTCCAGAACTCTGCATGAGGGCTTCCTTCCTTGGACCCTTTCTGTGTGCAAGAATGTGTGCATAACATTACATGAATGCTGAAATTACAAAGGAACGTATTTTGCCTTCCAGGGGCCAAAACATAGTTAAGACTTTCACATGGCGAATCATTTCCTTTTCTCCTCCTAATTATATTTGTAATTCTTTGATGATTTTAGGATTTTTAAATTTAAGAAAACAATTTTCACTGTAACAACCATTAGAACTTAGCAATTCTACATGTATTTGATTTTTTTTTATAAAGAGCTCATAATAAATTTCTAACCATTCATTAATTCATTCATTCTTCTTAGTAGTTCATCAAATCCTCACTGGCTGCATACAATGCACAAGAAATGCAGTTGGTGTTGAGATTATAAAAAGCACAGGATGGCCGGGTGTGGTGGTGTACGCTTGTGATCACAGTACTTGGGAGGCTGAGACCGGAGGATCTGGGTTCACGGCCAGCCTCAGCTACCTAGTGAGGCCCTCCACAACTTAGTGAGACTCGGTTTCAAAATAAAGAATAAAAAATAGGGCTGGGGGTATAGCTCAGAGGTAGAATGCCCCTGGGTTCAATCCCCAGTACCGCAAAACAAACAAACAAACAAAAAAAAGCACAGGATGTTGCCTCTTCCTCAAAGAGTTTATAAGTTAGTTGGGGAGGAGTGCAGAAAAGCTAATAGCAGTATTTAACATCTACTGAATCCTTAAATGGAGGCACAGTCCTAAGTTCTAAGTACTTACGAGTTCAGTTACTCCTCACAACAGCATTATAGGGTGGTGGTATCATTATTTATTATTATTATTATTCTGCAGTACTGGGGATTGAACTCAGGGCCTCACACATGCTAGGCAAGTGTTCTACCGCTGAGCTACATCCCCAGCCCCTCAACTTTTTATTTTGAGAAGGGGCCTTGCTGTTACCCATGCTTGCTTTGAGTTTACAATTCTCCTCCTACTTCCTGAGTAGCTGGTGTTATAGCTGGGATTGTCTCCCAAATGCATGTGTGCTGGAGGCTTGGTCCCCAGTTGGTGGTGCTCATGGGAGGGGTTGGAAACCTTAGAAGAGGTAGGTCATGGGGGCATGCCTTTGAAGGGTATATTTCACCCACTGACCCTCCGCCCCACACCTGCTTCCCAACTGCATGAAGTGAGAGCCGCTTTGCTCTGCCATAAGCTCTTTATCATGATCTCACCACAGGCCCAGATTCAAGGGAACCAAGTGACCACAAACCATGAGCCAAAACACATCTTTCTTCCTCTAAATTGATTTTCTCAGGTATTTTGTCACAGTGACAGAAAGCTGATTAATACACTAGGATTACAAGCGTGTTATCACCATATCTGGCTTACTCCTCTTCTTCCTCCTCTTCCCCCTTTTCTTCCTCCTCCTTCTCCTCTTCCTTTTTCTTTGTGATACTGAAGATTCAACCCATAGATGCCCTACCACTGAGCAACATCCCCAGCCCCCTTTTTTTAAATTTTTAGACAGGGTCTTGCTAAGTTGCCCAGACTAGCCTCAAACCTGTGATTCTCCTGTCTCAACCTTCCATTTCAAGGGTGCACCTGAAATTACAGGTGTGCACCACCATGCCTGGCTCCATTTCTTATTTTTAAAAAGTTCGAGTTAGACACGGTAGCACATGCTTGTAATCCCAGTACTTGGGAGGCTGAGACAGGAGGATCGAAGGTTCGAAGATAGCCTCAGCTAGTAGTGAGACTCTCAGCAACCTAGCAAGACTTTGTTTCAAAACAAAAAATTAAAAAAGGGCTAAGGAAACAGCTCAGAGGTAGAGTGTCCCTGGGTTAAATCCCTAGTACAAAAAAAAAAAAAAGTCCCCCAATCATGAAATAAAAGTCCCTTTGGTGCTGTATGGTCTCCTGCTGTCTGAGGTTCCCAGGACTGCTGTCACAAATAACCACAAATGTGGTGGCTTGAATAACACAACATACTCTCTCACAGTTCTGGAGGCCAAAAGTTTGAAACTACGGTGCTGGCAGGGCCACCCGCCTTCCAAAGGCTCTAGGGGTAAACCCCTCCTGATCATGTCCAGTTTCTGGTGGCCTGTGGCAGTCCTTGGCTTGGGGCTGCAGAATCCAATTTCTGTTATTGTCTTCCATTCCGTCTCTTGTTAAGGGCACTTGTCATTGGACTTAGGGCCCAGTCTATCCAGGATGGTATCTTTAGTTCCTTACCTTAATTATATTTGCAAAGACCCTATTCCAACTAAGTCCACATTCTGAGGAACCACAGAGTGGGATGTTGAGCTGTGTGACAGATTTGGGGTGCCACTTTACTTATTTTGTTGTCGTTTTCTTTTGCTAAAGTAGTATGCTTAAAGGAGGGGATGAAAAGTAGGAAGAGACCCATTAGTGACAAGGATGGGGATGGAGAAGGACGTGAGAGAACAAGTGGAGCGAACAGGAGGAAATAGAAGACACCGATAATAGAGTAGCCACAGGCTCATGACTCTCCTCTTCTCAGGCTCAGAAATAGATGAGATACCAAGGGCAGAGTAGTCAGAAAAAGGAGATATCATTAAAAAAAAAAAAGAAGAAGAACATAACAACCAAAAACCAAATGTCAAAGCAACGGGTTAGTTTGGGAGACAGTGGTCAAGGATTTTTGGTAATGAGCTGCAGTGGCACTGTCACAGAAGCTTACGGACATTTATGGATATAGCACATACACAGACAAACATAAATAACCTTTTTATATAAACCCAGGATTGTAAATGCGGTCACATTTAATAGTAACAACCCACATATTACCAAATCTTGCTCCTACCAGCTACAGCAAAGCTCTAACCAACTATGTACTCAGTTCACCCCTGTAATTATTTCTGAGAGTCTCTAAGAATTGCTTCCTGCGATCAAAAGCATGTCCTGGGCCTCCATTGTTCCTCCTCTGGCATGAGGGGGCCTCACTACTGTCTCAGATACTCTGATGGGCCTCTTCCTGCCATTTTCCACCAGGACTTGCTGCCTGATTATGCTGGGGGTACTTGGTGCCAGTACCAATGAGGTAGATGAGGTGGAAGATTCTCTTCCAGACACCAACACCATGGAGTTGGCAGAATCCTCTGGTATCAAATGGCACAGGTCCTCAAATGCAAAGTTCCTGGAATTCCAGACAACGTGGCCTCACTGCTTTCCTTCCCCATCATACTGCCCTGCTCCACTGGGATTCATATATGCTTCCTGTAGATTTCACATCCCAAACACACTCCCTACTGCACCATGCACACTTCCACTCCACACATCTGCAAACATCAGTGAGAATTCATATAGGTCTGCCTGGGCAGACTCATGTGAGTGACTAGACTCAGGCCAGAACTGCTCCCTGACAATGGATGAGTTTCTTGGTCAAGGTAAGTATAATGGTTTCAATTTAGAATGTCCCTCGAGTCCTCATGGAAACCAGACAGGCATGTTGGAGGTGGGGCTTGGATGCTAAGGAGGAGTCCCTGAGGGTGTGGCCTTGGGAATTATATAAAGTCCCTCCTCCCCTTGTTCTCTCTCTGGCTTCCAGCCTCTGTGATATGAGAACAAAGCCTCTTTCTGTTTCCCACCACCAGGTCCTGAGCTCCACAGCCCTGGCCTGATATGGACTGAACCTCTGAAATCTCCAGAACTATGAGCAAATACATCTTCCTTCCTCTAAGTTGTGTGGTCAGTTGTTTTGTATTACAGCAGTGGAATGCTGACCAAGACAGTAAGATAAGAAAAAGAAAGCAATAAAACAGAAAAAAAAAATTTCTATTTACACTCTGTGCATCTAGGGGATCTTTGCACAAGTTCTAGATGAGCTCCCCAGCACAGGACCTAACACATGAGTAACCCCTAAATAGTTGCTAAATTAGTCAATGAAATGGCAGAATTGATCCTATAGAAACCACGTGCTTGGGCCTCCCTAGGTAACAATTCACAGTCATCTTCCGGGAACTCTCCTTCCTGTACCTACAATAAGACTTGCTTACATCTTCCCTTTATTTTTGAGTCTAGCTAGAGAATTATGATTTTTCAATCAGTGTTATATTTGCCTGAAGGGCTATTTTTATCGAAATAGTCAGACGAGGGAAGAGTCAAGAGGGAGACTGGCAGATACTCAAGCAGTTTAAGTTTTAAGACTCTTGGGAAAACATAGTCATTTCCTGGGTTTGAATCAGGGGGGCTAGCAAATGCTGCTCACCTACAGTGCACGTGGTCCTGAGGTTCTAAAAGGACTTTGGCAGAAGTTCAGTCTAGCAATCTAATCAATATCATGCAGAGGAGCAGCAGACAGGCCATATGGTAGAGAGCAATGTTTCCAACTAGAGGGCTGTGAATCAGAAGTGGTTCATGAAATCAATTTAGGGGGTTGATTCCAGCATTAAGAAAAAATAGGATAAAATGAGATAGAGATGAACAGAGGAAAACAGCATACACTAGAGAGTGGTAAATACTATTTCATGAAAGTATTTTGCTTTAGAATGTATACGCATATCTATATATGAATACATACATGTGAGCCCTGGGTAGCAATGTAGATTGTACATTGCAAAAAATAAATAAATAAATAAAATAAAATTATATATATATATATATATATATATATATATATATATATATATATATGTATGTCTGAAAGACACCATTGCAGAGAAGGCAGGCAGATACAGTCGTGAAGAATCTGTTTAGAAGGGTAGCTACCACTTAGCTCCAAAAGATTCTGGCTATAACTTATGATCTCCAAAAGAAGCCAGAAATCTGCATCGTTGGAAAATGATGAGTTTTAAATGTTGGCAACTAATCCAACTAAAAAACAAAAAAACAGAACCAAAAGTTCAGTACATGTGTTGAAGATAGCCTTTAGACCAACAGTTTGGTTTCTCAACTGAAGAATAATATTCTTAGATACTTACTCTACAGAAAGAGATGTTTTTGGTCATTCTCTTGTTCACAAGTATTTACTGGCTCTTCTTATGAGGCTCTTCCTTTTATTTCTTTATTTTTATTTTTGTGATTTGCAATGCTGGAGGACAAACCCAGGGCTTTGTACATGTTAGGCAAGTGCTCTACCACTGAGCTACACCCTCAGTGGTACTTCCTTTCAGAACATGATACCATCTACATGTTTTAGTTAGCATTTTCTTCTCTGTGACCCCAATACCTGACAAGCACAATTTAGAGGAAGAAAAGTTGTTTGTGCTCATAGATTCAGAGGTTTCAGTCCACGATTGGCCAGCACAGTGGTGGCAAGGTGCAAGGCAGAGGGACATCATCTTCCCATCATGGTGGCCGGAAGCAGAGAAGGGAGGAGAGAGGACTGAGGACATATATAATCCTCAGTGACCTGCCTCTTCCTGCCATGTCCCACCTCTGAACCTTCCTGCCCTGGAGACATGCTTTTGACACATGAGATTTGGGGGGCCATTCCAAACCACCTGTGAACACCAGTCTTATGCAAATGATTACCACTGGCCCGTGGATGTGAGGGAAGTGAAGAGCTTGTCACCCATGAGCAGAAGCGCTGAGAGCTTGTGCGTGATCCATCACGCTGCCACCTCTGTTTTCTCTCTGCCTGGAGGTCAGAGGTACCCCATATCGGCACTGCCCCTTGACCCAAACTGCCAGAACAGTGGTGATGTGGCACAGGCTGCTGACCACTGGAAACCAGAGTTAAATCTTGTTGTTTAAAATTACTGAGATTCTCAAGTCTCGAGTCACTGTAGGAGAGTGTAGCTTCAATTCACTGCCACATTGCTTTTGCTAGATATCTCACATCCAACTTTAAGTTTCCAGTGATCCTTCTCTTAGTAAATAACTCACCTTGAAATAACAGCATATCAAATGACCAACAGACATGGAAAAGGTCTGCAATTTCATTACTCATCACAAAAAGCTTATTAATTCCACTGTATAGTCACTATATTGGCTAAGATAAAAAAGAAAGAAAATGCCAAATACTGGTTAAGACGTGGACTAGCGAGATTCTATGTAATAGTCACACAAACTGGTATGACCACTTTGGAAAACTGTTCAGCAGTCTCTACTAAAGCTGAGCAGGCATACCCTGCAGCAGTTCCACTTCTAAGCATATAACTAACAGAAGTGCCACAGACATGCTCCAAAATACATGAACAAGGAGGTTCAGAGCAGCCCTATTCATGAGTGCCAAACATCTGAAATAACCTAATTGTCAAATGACAATGGAATGGAAAAATAGGCTGTGGTATATTCATACTATGAAATATATATTTCTATGGTGATATAGGCATATATTACTGATACATATTATGTATACCACATGTATTAATGTGAAGGAATGACTTGTAATCACATACAACCACTTGAATAAAGTGCACAAATATAAGGTTCTATTGTACAACTATGCTATAATTTATTCATTTTACTGTGAATGGCATTTGGGTTGTTCTAGTTCTATTAAAAACAACACTGTTGCGAATTTTGTTGTTCATGTCTTCTTACTCAGTAATGCAATGTTTTCTAGGGTACGTATCTGGCATAGGAATTGCTGGTCTAGGATCCAAACATCGTCAGTTTTACTAGATAAGGCCAAATGGTTTTTCTAAGAGGTTGTACCAAATCACACACCCACTCTCAATGTTTGAGAATTCCTGTTGAGCCCACTCTTCACCAAACTTAGGGATAATCTATATCCTTCAGAAGTCTTTGACATCTTTAAATAAAGAGATATAGGGGTTTGATAGCCAGGTGGTGGCATACACCTGTAATCCCAGTACTTGGAAGGCTGAGACAAGAGGAGTGTCATAGGTTCAAGGACAGTCTCAGCAATTTAACAAGGTCCTCAGCACCTTTTGAGACCCTGTTTCAAAATAAGATAGGACTGGGGGTGTAGCTCAGAGGTAGACTGCCCCTGGGTTCAATTCCCAGTACTAAAATGAAGAATAAAATCTGAAGCTTAATGAAACTGGGTAACTTCCAGTTACATCACTCCCCGGGTGTGCCATTGACCAGCTTCTTCAACTGTAGCTTTAGGAGCTGACGTCAAGTAAGGTGAGTGGTCATTCACTTATCAGAGGGTAGCTGTTAGGATTAAAATGGACAAATGAAGGTAAAGCCTTGTGCATAGTAAGCATTTAATATTTACTCCATTATTAATAACAGACATGCATGCCAACATTTATTAAGGCAACACTTTAATGCCTGGCTTCACTTCTCATCTTTGCTGTCTTCATATCCTGCAAAACTCCCAGCACAGAGCAGCTGGCCTGGAGAGGATTCTGGTTGGGTGTCAGGGATGTCCTGTGAGTGATAACATTTACCTGAGACCTCAAAAAAGAGGATGAGCCAGAGGTCTGGGCGAAGCACCTCGGGGAGTGAGAACAGCAAGAGCAGGTGCCCTGAGGAGGAAGCAGCAGAGAGACGAGAGAGGCAGCAGCGCGGCTGCAGCACAGCAACAGGTGTGGCCCATTTGGGAAGTCAGCAGGTGCCTGATCACAGCCTTGCAGAACATGGTGTAGATGACAGTCTCAGCTTAGAATGGTTTGTCTGGAGATTTTTTTTTTTTCCTTTACGACGGTGGAAAAGCAATGTGCCTTCACTACAAATTGTCCCTCTAATTTTGAACTGCGATCTCTTCCTGTGCTAGCAATAGGTGGTCACACACTCTTGCAACAGGCTTGGTGACAGCAGCAAGCCCCAGCTTTCCAGGCAGTCACATGGTGATGACGGTGATGAACAACTGCTACTCCACAGGGCACTGTGTGGCTAAACTGTGAATGTTAGTAGGTTTGGTGTATTAAATGTCTTTTGTGTGTGTGGGGGGGGTTAACTGGGATTGAGCACAGGGGCATTCTACCTCTAATGCTACACCCCTAGCCCTATTTTTAAAATTTTTTACTTTGAAACAGAGTCACGCTAGGTGGATGAGTCTCACTACTTGCTGAGGCTCCTTGAACCTGTGAACCTCCTGTCTCAGCCTCCCAAGTACTGGAATTACAAGCATGTACCACCATGCCAGGCCCTTAAATATATTTTTGACTTAGAATATTTGATCAGGATATAACCCCATAATAAGTCAAGGAGCATTTGTAGAAAGTTTGGATGCTTTCTCCAAGTTCAGTGACTCATGACTAAAAGATTTTTAAGGCAGTAATATGGCACAAACAAGACATAGCTGTGAAATATATAAGCATTAAAAGAGTCACATTAACAGTTATGCCTCAAAAAAAAAAAAAAAAAAAAGCAACTTAGCGAAATCCTGTTTCAAAAAAAGGTTGGGATGTAGCAATACCTAGTACTCCCCCCAAATAAATCCTGACCAGTTGGGCCTCCACTATTTTACAAGAGATCAGCCTGAGTAGAGAGCTGTTTTTTTGTTTGTTTGTTTTGTTTTTCTCAAATCTTGTCAGATGACGAGCACTTTATGGCTCTTACGGACTAAATGTCTGCATTCCCCCAAAATCTCCATGGTGAGACCCTGACCCCAATGTGATGGTGTTTGGAGATGAGGTCTTTTTTTTCCTCTTTTTTTGGTACTGGGGATTGAACTTAGGGGCACTGGAGATGAAGTCTTTGGTAGGTAATAAAGTTTAGATGAAGTCATGAGGGCAGAGCCCTGATCTGGCGTATTTAGGGCCCTTATAAGAAGATATCAAGTGCACACGTACACACACACACACACACACACACACACACACACACATGAGACACCAGGCAGCTTGCATGGTTTCTTTCTCTCTTTCTGCCTCTGTTTCTGCCTGTCTCTCTCCACACAAGTACAGAGCAAAGACTGTGTAAGGGCACAGCAGGAGGCGGGCCCTCACCAACAACAAGTCAGCCGGCACCTGGACCTCAGACTTCACAGCCTCCTCAACTGTGGAAACATTATCTGCGTCTCAGCCACCCGGCCTGTGTTCTTATGGCAGCCCAAGACACAAACACTGTGGCCAGATTTAGTCCAGAAAAGCATGAGTGAGTCTAAATGAAGGCATGAATTCCAACTTACTTAATACCTTTGCTTTGGGAGAAAAAAAAAAAAAAGCCTCTGAAAAACTCAAAGAGAGCCGGATATGATGATGCACATCTGTAATCCTGGCACTTGGGACACCGAGACAGGAGGATCACAGGTTCAAGGCCAGCCTCAGCAATTTAGCAAGACCCTGCTTCAAAATTAAAAAATGTAAAGGGCTGGGGGTGTAGTTTGGAGGTAGAACACCCTTGGGTTCAATTTCTAGAACCAAAAATTTTTTTTTTCTTTTGAGGAAAACTGACTAATTAAACAAGGAGAATAGTAAAGAAAATTTTGTTTTAAGAAGTGTTACATATTGGCTCATTGCGCCTTTCTAATTGCACCAGAGGGAAATAAGACAGTGATATTCACTGATTTCTAAAGGACGGGGCCAAGATTCCATCCATTTTTGTTTTGTTTTGTTTTGTTTGCGTTATTGGGGATTAACCACTAACCCAGGGGCATCCTACCTCTGAGTTCCACCCCTAGCCCTAGTTTTTTTTTTTTTTTTGTGGTACTGGGGATTGAACTCAGGGGCATCCTACCTACGAGCTATACCCCCAGCCCTATTTTTTTTATTCTTTACTTTGAAACCGAGTCTCACTAAGTTGCAGAGTGCCTCACTAGGTAGCTGAGGCTGGCCACGAACCCGGATCCTCCGGTCTCAGCCTCCCAAATGCTGGGATTACAAGCATGCGCCACCACACCCGGCTCCTAGTTTTATTCTTTATTTTGAAACAGGGTCTCACTAAGTTGTGGAGGGCCTCACTAAGTAGCTGAGGCTGGCCTCTAACCTGCCTCCCAAGTACTGGGATTACAAGCGTGTGCCACCATGCCCGGCTAGGATTCTGTCCTTCTGATTTAAAAGCTCAGTTTAGCAAGGGGAAGATGATGTGACTGTCCCAATTGAATGAGACAGCGACACACGAACGCTTTGCTCTTAGTAGCAGCCTGCTAAACAGAGGAGGGAAGACCCCAGGGAAGGTCAGTGTCTTGTGTATTTGCTTGTGCTGCCTATAGACTTGCAAACAGACGTTACACGTGAATTTGTCAAAACAGGGTACTTGTTAAGAGGTACCAACATCCTGTTTTGTTTATTCAGCAAATATTTCCCTCCGCAAATATTCAATGAACACCTGAGTGTCAGAGACTATTTTGGATTCTTGAGACACAGCAGTTAGTAAGACAGATGTGGTCCTTATCTGCACAGAATTTGTACCATACCTAGATGGAAACAAAATAAACAAGACAAAACAAATCCAGGAAATCTCACACAGTGAAACATACTAAGATGGAAATAAATAGAAATGTACTAGAAAGGACTAGGGGACTATTATTACTCTGCCATTGTTATTATTATTAAACTATTTTAAATATTATCATGAAATTATTATTAAATATGAAACATTATTAAATAATATTAAACTTAATCACCTTCTATTTGTGATAAGTAAATTTTTTCCTTGAAAGAAGAAATGCTTTTTAATCACTTTTAGCAGTCCATCACCTTAAACACTCTTATTATCATGTATTTTGGCTCCTGATTTCAGTCCATGGTCAGTTGGCTGTTTCTTTTGGGCTTGAGTGGCACAGTTCACCATGGCGAGAGTGTGTTGTGGGGAGGCCTGTTCATCTCACAGCAGCCAGGAAGCAAAGAGAGAGGCAGGGACTAGATTCCCAATATTCCCTTCAAGGGCACCACCCCCCACCCAGTGCCCTAACCTCCTTCCACCAGACTCCACCTCCTGCAGGTTCCACTACTTCCGAATAGAGCCACAGGCTGGGAAGCAAGTCTTCAACATTCAAGATACAAACTGTAGCAAGAGTAGGCGTTAACAGTGGGGTGGCAGGCAGCATAACTACCCGCCTAAGATATTCATACCCTAATCCCTAGAACCTGTGCATCTTAGGCTGCCAGGCCTGGGAAAGCAAGGTTGTAGATGAATGAGGTTAATCTGGTCATGTGAGAGGGAAGGTAGACTGGATCACCCCAGTGGGTGCAGTGTAATCACCTGGGTCCCGAGAAGTGGAAGGGAGAGGCCAAGGTGAGAGCCAGAGAGATGGCAGCGTGAGGACGCAGCTGGAGGTCACTGACTGTGAAGACAGAAGGGGGCCACGAGCCACGGAATGCGAGCAGCCTCCAGTCACTGGGAAGGACAAAGAAAAGGATCCTTCCCGGAGCCTCCAGAGAGGAACACAGCCTTGTGGACACCTGGATTGTAACCCGGTGAGGCACACTTCAGATATCTGAACTACAGGACTCGATGGTATCATCATGACCAAGCTCACTAACATGTGCAGGGAGGGAGGAAGGGGGAGCAGGTGTGATGTGGAAGGAAATATTCCAAGAGCTGTGCATGTATGTTTGTGTCACACTGAACCTCACTTGGATGTACAATTGCAATGTACTAATTATATTATTATTATTTTTTAAATCTGTGATTATTATTCTGTGGTGGGGATTGAATCCAGTGCCTCATGCATGCTGGGCAAGTGCTCTACCACTAAGCTATATCCCCAAACCAAATTTGTGTGGTTTTTTTTTTTTTTTTTTTTTTTTTTTTGCGGTACTGGGGATTGAACTCAGGGGCATTCTACCTCCGAGCTATACCCCCAGCCCTATTTTTTATTCTTTATTTTGAAACCGGGTCTCACTAAACTGCGGAGTGCCTCACTAGGTAGCTGAGGCTGGCCGCGAACCCGGATCCTCCGGTCTCAGCCTCCCGAATGCTGGGATTACAAGCGTGCGCCACCACGCCCGGCTATTTGTGTGGTTTTAAGCCACAAAGCTTGTGATAATCTGCTAAAGCAAACTAATTGAAGTGATTACTTCTCTAGAGTGAGACTGGAGGTTGGGGGCAATGGAAAGGAAGATTTTTCTTTTCTTTTTCTTTTCAGTGCTAGGAATCGAACCCAGGGCCTTGTGCATGATAGACAAGTGCTCTACCCGTGAGCTACACCCCAGCCCAAGATTTCATTCTTCTGTCATTCCATAAACATGTAGTGACAACAATATAGAGTTGTTTTCAATTGACATTTTAAGAAGTACAATTCTTTTTGTAATGTCAATAATCTTAGGGATAACTTTCTATTCTGTCCAGAAAATAATGAGGTAAATATAAGAAATATAAAATTTGAAGAGGGGAGAATTTTGTAGGTGTTCTAATTCACTCAAAAGAACGAGGAGTTTACTACAATTCCATTCTTGTAGTCACACACGGTGGCCTCCGCTCGCTGAGAACACGTCTGGATGTAATAAAGATTAAGATAGTACACTTTTGAAAAGTAGGTGCACACCTAATGCAAGGCAAACATAAAACAAGACAAACATGAGTCTCATGCCTCCTCCTGTGTATCCAGTGAGCCCAACCGTGGAGTCCCCTTGTTTCACTGTCTCTTGGTTAAGGTTTATTTTGTGGGGAGGGTGTGGGAGATCGAATCCAGAGCTTCACACGTGCTACACAAGCTCTCTGTGACTGAGCTATACCCCCAGCCCACTATTTCCTTAAATTAACTAAAAGATAAATGTGCACTGCAAATCACACAATGCTTCCTCGCCATCTTATTATATCATGATGCAATATAATAAAAACCTGAAATTTAATGAATACTCCCTGTGTTCCAGGCAGCGTTCCACTAGTTTGCTGTGCGTGGTGTTTATCTTCAGTGACCCCGCTGAGGCAGGTACTATCTTCATTCCTCTTCACTTCCCAGGGTCCACACAGTCAGGAAGTGGCAAACCCAGGTTTGAGCAGAAACAGGGCAATTACAGTGTGCATTCTCAACCACTCAAGCCCGTGCTCGATACGGTCTAGAAAGCTTGACTCAGTGTGTAGGTGGAATTTCTTTGTGTTGAGCGAGATGTAGGATAAACTTTCTTGACGGCAAGCATCCTTTCAGTACCACAGGTCTGGGGCTGTGGAGTTAGCACACTCATATGCCTCTCGGTCCTTTCACCCCAATAGTTCAGCTTTTCCACCAACCAGGCTCTCCCAACATCCTTTCTCATGTCTCTAATTTGGTCTCCAAGAATGGGTCACTGACCAAAATAACCATTAGCAGCATTTATTATCAAATCCCTTTGATTTCCTTTTAAATGGCTCTGCCTCTGTTCTAGGACCTGAGCTTCAGCATTCCTGGGAACCAAAGTTGTGAGGCACTAAAATCACTTGCAAATCATTGCTATTATCGCATCTCTTAGGAAGACACCTGCACTTAAGAATAAACAAAATAATTGTGTGTGTGTGTGTGTGTGTGTGTGAGTGTGTGTATGTGATTCTGGAGACTGAACCCAAGGGCACTCTACCACTGATTTTATACCCTCAGCCCTTTTTATTTTAAAACATGATTTCACTCAATTGTTGAAGGTCTTGCTAAGCTACTGAGGCTGACCTTGAACCTGTGATCCTTCTGTTTCAGCCTCCCAATTCCTGGGATTACAGGCATGTGCTAACATGCCAGGCTAAGAATGAACAAAATGTAATAATGGAAAACCTGCTGGGTGTGGGGGCACATACTTGTAATCCCAGAGGCAGAAATAGGAGGATCATAGGTTCAAGGACAGCCTCAGCAAGTAATGAGACACTCATCAACCTAATTAGACCCTGTTTCCAAATAAGAAATAAAATCGGGCTGGGGGTATAGCTCGAAAGTAGATGCCTCTGGGTTCAATTCCCAGTGTGTGTGTGTGTGTGTGTGTGTGTGTGTGTGTGTGTGTGTCTCACACACACACACACAGAGTAAATAAATAAATAAATAAATAATGGGAAACCTTCAATCTGACTGCTGTGATCCCATATGCAATCCCATATGTTTGATCACAATATTGACTGCTCATGAAATGCATGTGTTATTGTAAGGAGCATATACATTTTGTTTGTATACGGATTGGAAATATTTTTCCATTATTTGGAAAGTTGAATGATTATATTTGTCAATGGGAAAAAGTAGCTTTTTAATAGTTCTTAAAATGATGTCATTTGATCTTAGTTCAAAATTATTTTTAGCATTTTGAAGTTCTTATAGGGAGGCAATAGGGCTTGCATCTCCATAATCCCAAATATTTGGGAGAAAAGTTTACAAATATAAGCATATTTAAATATTCCCAATATTCAGATGTTTGAAACCATTCAGACACAGCTTCAATGTCAAATAGAAATGTTATATTTCTACATTTGACAATGAGGAGAGGCAAAACTTCTGACCTGATATGATGGTTCCACTAATTTCCTGTGTAGTAGCCCACAATTAAACCAGTACAAAGTGGGGAATTAAGTGGGATCTGCAGGGAAGGTCAAGCTGAAGCTACAAATGTCCACAGAGCATTGCTCAGGGAACACAGTAGAAATGGCAATATATTTGGAAAATAATCTCGTAGCTGGGCATAATGGTGCACACCTGTAATCCCGGTATTTGGGAGGCTAAAACAGGAAGATTGAAGATCCAACGCCAGCCTCAGCAACTGACCAAGACTCTGTTTCAAAATAAAAAATTTTAAAAAAGGCTGGGGGTGTAGCTCAGAGGCAGAATACCCCTGGGTTCAATCCCCAGTACCAATGATAATGATAATAGTAGTAATAGTCTCATATAGTCTCTTCTTTTTTTCAGGGTCATAATTTTTATTAGTTGTTGTTCACCATTTACAAATAATAAGCAGTGAGAGGCAGCCTACTTTTTGAAATGTAGAATGGGTATGGTGCATACTTAACATACATATGAGACTTCTTTCCTCTTTTTCCTTCCTCCCTCCTTCCCTCCCTCCCCTGTCCTATCTTTTGAAGAGGGTCATTTCTACCTCTTGGAACATAAGAATAAGGATCCATGCACAATCCATTTTGCACACATCGATTCTTAGACTAAAAATAGCTTGATTCACTTTCAAGCTCTCTTCCACCCCAGGCTCAGGTTTTGTTCCCTCTGCAGCCTGGGCAGAAGGAGAAGTAATGCAGTCAGCACTTCAGCGGAATGCTTAGTGGGCAATTTTAATCTTTTTTTTTTTACATCTTGACCTCTATTTCCAAAGAACAACCCGACTGACAGATCTAGCCTGATTAAGATTCCATCCAGGCATTTAATTCTCCTAAGGGAATTTACAGTTTAATCTAACAATCAAGGATACCTAAATCCACTCAGGACTTAATTTCTTGAAGGTTATAGGCGTCTTATATTGAGCAACGTAACGGGCGAAGTGACTTAATGAAGTTTGATACCTGTATGTATATGTATATTAAACTATATTTTTTAATGCTTACAAAGATATTTAACCAACAAAGATATTTTTAAAAATAAACACCATAGGCTGAATCATACTATGTTATATTAATAGACCCAAACTTTAACTTTGAATTTGAATTAAGGTAATCTGAATTAATGCTGCACATTGACTAGCTGCTTAGCTAGCTTCTGTATTATCACTTGTTCAGTAACATTAAAAGTACTTATTTAGAAATAGTTGGGGTTTTTTTTGTGTGTGTGTGTGCTAGGGATTGAACCTGGGGGCATTCTACCTCCAAGGTACATCCCCAGCCCTTTTTATTTTGAAACTGGGTCTTGCTAAATTGCTGAAATTCTCACTAAGTTGCTGAGGCTGGCCTCGAACCTATTGTTCTTCTGTCTCAGCCTCCCAAATATAGGGATTACAGTGTGGATCCCCACGCCCAGCTAAGAGATTTGGTTTTCTAAAATGACTTTTCAAAAGGCAGAATTGTAACCAAACATTGCTTCTGAGACCTCACAGTATGCAAAGGCCTCATACCCTGCATCAGATTATAGAAATCTAGAATATCCAAATGTATTTCCTGATATCAAATATACCCATGCAATTGTTTTTAAATAAGCATGTTAATAGACTGACAATATTTCCAGGAAAAATTATTCTTATGACTTTTTTTTTTTTGTACTGAAGATTGAACCCAGGGGTGTTCAACCTCTGAGCTACACCCCCAGTCCTTCTTACTCTTTATTTTGAAACAGGGTCTCACTAAATTGCTGAGGCTGGCCTCGAACCTACAATCCTGCTATCTCAGCCTCCCAAGTACTACGATGACGGCCATGCACCACCATGCCTGGCCATTCTTGTGTCTTAATGTAGCATACATAAGAGAATGTCAGTCTAAAAATGAGGTAGAGGTTTGCTCCCTGTACAGAGAAGTAGCCAGCAACTTTTTCAGGTAACTATCTCAGTAGTTAGCACAAAGGCTATACAAGAACTTATCAGGGCTAGTCAGGAGGTAGAGTCAGGTGGATTGCAAGTTAGAGGGTCAGCATGGGCAACTCAGTGATATTCTGTCTCAAAAGAAGAAATAAAAATGGCTGGGGTGTCACTCAGTAGTACAGCACCTCTGGGTGCAATCCTCAGAACAGAAGAGGAAGAGAAGGGTGGTAACTCATCTCTTGTCCCCAACAATTAGTAACAATAAACTGTGTCCTGAGAATAATGGAAATGTTGCATTATACTCAAATCAATCTTGTATTGGCAGTGCTTGCCAATGAAATGTGTTCCAACCTTTTTTTAAATCTTTTTGTGTGTGTGTGTGGTACTGGAGATTTAACCCAGAGGTATTCTACCTCCAAGCTATACCCCCAGCCCTATTTTTTATTCTTTATTTTGAAACAGGGTCTCACTAAATTGCAGAGGGCCTCACTAAGTAGCTGAGGCTGGCTGTGAACCTGCGATTACAAGCGTGCACCACCACATTCAGCTTAATCATCGTCTCTTTAAGGATTTTTTTCCCCTAATTCTTCCTGATCTTCACATAATTAAATACTGAGATACAATTTGAGCTTGACAAACCACTGTAATGTCTAAGAATCTTTTTGCTTCCCCAAGGACCAATTTTCACCCCCTTGGGAGCCCTCTGTGTCTTGTATGGCTACTGTAACAAAGGACTACAAAAAGTTTGGCTTACAACAATACAAATTTAGCCAGGTGTGGTGGCATACACCTGTAATCCTAGTACTTGACAGGAGGATTGTAGGTTTTAGGCCAGCCTCAGCAATTTAACAAGGCCCTCAGCAATTTGGTGAAATCTTGTTTCAAAATTAAAAAAACAGCCAGGCTTGGTGGTGCACGCTTGTAATCCCAGTAATTAGGAGGCTGAGACCAGGGGATCTGGGTTCGCGGCCAGCCTTAGCTACATAGTAAGGCCCTCCACAACTTAGTGAGACCCTGTTTCAAAATAAAGAATGAAAAAATAGGGCTGGAGGTATAGCTCAAAGGGAGAACGCCTCTGAGTTCAAATCCCAGTACCGAATAAATAAATAAGAAAGAAAGAAAGGGCTGGCTGGGGGTGTATCTCGGACGTAGACTGCCCTAGGGTTCAATCTCTAGTACTACAAAAACAAAAAAACCCCACAAACTCATTCTCTTATCATTCCAGAGGCCAGAAGTCTACAGTTTACTAGTTCAAAGTTGAGGTGGCCAAATGCCATCCCGAGGCGCGAGGTGTGAGGTGCTAGGGAAATGTGCGAATCCTTTTCCAGTTCCCCAACCTTCCCTGTATTTGTTGGCCCATGGCCTCTCCCTGCATCTCTCACAGCCAGCTGCAGCCTGGCATCCTGTTTCAACATTACATTGCCCTTTCTCTGCATCTTGTCTCCCTCTGCCCCTCTTAGGAGGACACTGTGATTACACTTAGAGTCTACCGGGCTAATTCAGTGTAATCTCTCCATCCCAGATTCATTAATTGAATCACATCTGCAAAGTCTCTGATCCCATATAGGGCAGCATTCACACGTTCCAGGGATTCAGACCTGGATCTCTTTGGGAGCCAGTATTTAGCCTGCCCCAGGGGTTGTAACCCCTCCTCCCCCATACACACACTGGAAATGCATGTCCTGTACCAGTAGGAAAATAAGATAGAGGAATAAAAGCTAACAAATGTATAACTTAGGCTACTAGTCAATTCGGTATTGTAGCTCAATCTACACGGGGCACATGCTGTTAGAGAGAAGATGTATTTAAAGTGAGCAGGAATCACAAGCGGAGCGTGGGCGAGGCCCATTTCACCGCCCTGTGCTCCCCCATTCCCTGGCTTTGCGTCACCCTCCCTGCCTGCGGCCAGTCAGCAGAGAAAGGCTCGAGTCACTCCCCGGTCAGACAGCGTTAGCGCCTCTTATTGTGATGGACAAATCCACCAGTAAGCTTCAGATTGAGAGAAATACCATTGAGTTGGCAAATGCTTCGATGTGTACGTGCGGAGAGTCATATGTAACCACGAGTTTCTGCACTCTGTGGCAGGAGACGGAAACCGTGCTGTGTTGTAGCTTGCTACACAACGTCCCCTGGGGTGAGCGTCCTGTTAAGCACCTACTTTGTGCAAATGATGTGCTCACCATCGAGCGAAGGAGCAACTTATGTGAGGTGGTCCACCTTTACTACACTGTTCAGGAAATAAAATGAATATACAATTCACTGGAATACCAGAAGGCACTTCAGTCCCCTTGTGCTGCTCCTCCCAGGGGAGTTGCCTGATGGGAGCAGAAAGCACCTGGCTGGGGTCCTCCAAGTTCACAGCTTAGTCCTATGGGAAATATCCCAGCAGGCACCACTTGGCTCTCCAGTCTAGGAGAAATCTTATTAAAGACTTAGAACCAGGCACAGCAGCACACGCTTGTAATCCCAGTACTCGGGAGGCTGAGACAGGAGGGTCCCAGGTTCAAGGCCATTCTCAGCAACTTAGCCAGACCCTCAGCAACTTAGTGAGACCCTGTTTCAAAACAAAAAAAAAATAAAAAGGGCTTGGGGTGTAGCTCAGAAGTAGAATGCACTTGGGTTCAATCCCCAGCCACCCTCTCCCCACACAATGCAACTGCTAGATATTCAAGGGGAATAGCCCAGGTGGCAGGCATCCACTCTCCTGTTCTTCTTGTTTTAGCTTGTTCTTGATGCAGGACAATAAAATGCTACACACTTTTATGAACAGTATGATGTGATGTTTTAAAATGTCCACTCTGCTGGGGTACGAGGACACACACCTGTAATCCTAGCTACTCAGGAGGGTGAGGCAGGAGGATTGAAAGCTTGAGGCCAGCCTGGGCAGCTTTGAGAGGCTCTGTCTCAAAATAAAAACAAATAAATAAGAAGGGCTGGGAATATAGCTCCATGCTAGAGTGCCACTAGGTTCAATCCCCAATACCCCCCAACACACACACAAATTCACACACTACACTGTGAAGTCAGATAAGACTTCAGTTCAAATTCAGGCCCTATTACTTAATTTCAGTGAAGTCTTGTCTAAATCTTATAATCTTTCTAAGCCCCAGTTTCATCTATACACTAGGAATGAAAATAATACTGAGAAATATATTTCTCCTGAATATCTAATAAAATTTTTTGTTTGTTTTTTTATTTTTTGCACTGGGGATTGAACCCAGGGGCATTCTACCTTTGAGCTATACCCCCCCGCCCCACCCTTTTTACTTTTTGTTTTGAAACTGGATCTCGCTAATTTGCTGAGAGTCTCACTAAGTTGTGGAGGCTGGCCTCAAACCTTAGATCCTCCTGTCTCAGTCTCCCAACTACAGGGATTACAGGTGTGCACCATCATACTCGGCTATTATTCTTAGTTTTAATAGCTGTATCAGGTTAATGTCTGTCATCGTACTTCTCAAGATTATTTGTTTTTTATTTTTAAAAACTCCTATTTTAAATGCTTTATTATGCATACATATTTTATTAAAAGTGGCCTCAAAACACTTTAAATATATAGGGTATGAATGATAATATAGCCGGGTGTTTTGGCAAATACCTGTAATCCCAGTAGACCAGCCTCAGCAACTTAGTAAAATTCTCAGTAACCTAGTGAGACCCTGTTTCAAAATAAAAATAAAAAGGGCCGTGGAATGCCCCTGGGTTCAATCCCTAGCACCACACAAAAATAAATGAATGATAATATAAATTGTAATAGAACTCACATTCTCACAGGGACAAAGAGTTCAACAAATGTCACATGGCATTGTAGTCAAAGCATGGGGTCTGGAGTTGGGCAGACCTGGGGTGGAGACGTGGCCCTGAGTAAGTCACCTCCCGCTCCCTGCCTCGGCCTCTTCATCTGTTAGATGAGTACAATATTGCATACGATGAGATGAGCTAATGCAAAGCTTTTAAGAGTCGTTAGTAGGGTAAGTGCCTAATAAGCAGTTATTTAAGAAAAAAGAATGAAGTAACAGTCTGGAACCAGAGACATTTTTAAGGATTGGAGTATTGGGCTGAAATAATATGGGCATCTAGGGGGGAAAGCATCCCTCAGTTTTCCTTATCAAGAAACAAGAATTAAGCCGGGCATGGTGGCGCTCGCTTGTAATCCCAGTACTTGGGAGGCTGAGACCGGAGGATCTGGGTTCACAGACAGCCTCAGCTACTTAGTGAGGCCCTCCACAACTTAGTGAGACCCTGTTTCAAAAATAAAGAATAAAAAATAGGAGCTGGGGGTGTCGCTCAGAGGTTGAATCCCCCTGAGTTCAATCCCTAGTACCGCAAAAAAAAAAAAAAAAAGAAACAAGAATTATAGTAAATAAATAATGCCTCATTTTCAACATGGCTTCTGTTAAGTTAAAGACTTACTTAGCCAGGGCAGTGGCACATGCCCAGAATACCAGTACTTGAGAAGTTGAGATAGGAGTATCACAGGATGGAGGCCAGCAGTGTGGTAAGTTAGGGAGACCCTGTTTCAAAATAAACAATAAGAGAGGGCTGGGGGTATATCTCAGAAGTAGAATGCTCCTGGGTTCAATTCTTAAGTAATTTAAGAATTACTTAAAGAATGCCACAAAGCCCTAATTTGGTTAAATTGTTAAGAAGATCTAATTCCACATTCCGTTGGACGTGGAGTTGGACGTGGGCGTCACTGGGCTGAAGAAGTCCTGACACCAGGCATCTGAGGACCCAGCAGCATGTCGAGACTTGGAACTGAGTGGCAGATGTGGGAAGGGATTGTTACACATTCCCAGAGATCAGGGCTTCTTTTTAAATCAGAAGGGAAAATTTTTTAATGTAGTTTTTTTAAATGCACACGATGTACTTTCACAATCACATCAAAGTCAATCACTAAACTGAACTTGAGAAGGAGGGAGGGCGAGGGAGTGGGGTGGGAATTGGGAAAGGGTTAAATGAGAAATGTGTGCATATATGTCTTTATCAGCTTGTACTTAACAAAGACGTATGAGTACAATGCACCAATTAAAAAAATTAAATTAAAAAAAATAAAATGTTGACTTTCTAGTATAAAAGAAAGGGAATGTTTAGATTGAAGAACAATGGCCCATTGGTCTCCAGAGATGTAAATGATACCTACAAGTCACTTCAGTGGCCTATTAGTGTACAGTTATCACTGCTCGTGTCACCATAGCCTGATAACTAGAAGAATAATGGGAGGGATGAGTCATTAAAGAAGAAAAGAAGTAATTATCTCGACCTCCAGAGATAACCCTAGAATAATATGGCACATTTCCAACAAACCATTAAAAAAAAAGCAGTCCATTTACACTTTTCTACTATTTGGAAGAACTATTAAGAAGGCATCTTTATGGTAATTTGATATATGTAGCATGTCTAGTGTTTGTGGTTTTACTTTCTTTCTCTCACTGTTCTGCATCCACTAAATATTTATTGAACACAATTTTTTTCTTTCTTTCTTTTTTTTTTTTTTGTAATGGAGATTGAATGCAAGAACATTCCACCTCCAAGCTACACCCCAACCCTTTTTACTTTTTATTTTGAAACAGGATCTTGCTAAGTTGCTGAGGATCTTGCTAACTTGCTGAGGCTGGCTACAAACCCCACAATCCTCCTGTCTCAGCCTCCCAAGAAATGAGATAACAGGTGTGCGCCACATGCCCATCTCAAACACAGTTTGGGGGCAGATGCTGGTCTGGATGCAAGAGATACAGCAAGAAACAAGGCCCATCCCGAGCCCTCACGGAGCTCCATCCAGTTGAATGAGATGGATGGTGAGAGGAATGGATCTAGCATGGTGTCACATTGTGAAGCAGGAGCCCTCACAGGGGGACTGGGTCTGCAGTGGGGAAACACAGAGACAACATTCAGTTCTGCTTCAGTCCTGTTTGCTTTAGGATGCCTGCTAGACATCCAAGTGAAAAGACAAGTCTATAATTAGATACAAAGTCTGGAGCTTATGGGAGAGACTGAGACTGGAGAAAAAAATTTGGGAATCCTAGCCGGGCGTGGTGGCGCACGCTTGTAATCCCAGCATTCAGGAGGCTGAGACCGGAGGATCCAGGTTCGCGGCTAGCCTCAGCTACCTAGTGAAGCACTCTGTAACTTAGTGAGACCCAGTTTCAAAATAAAGAATAAAAAATAGGGCTGAGGGTATAGCTCGGAGGTAGAACGCCCCTGAGTTCAATCCCCAGTACCGCAAAAAAAAAGAAAAGAAAGAAATTTGGGAATCCTCAGTGAATAGATGGTATTTAAGGCTATGAGTCCAGGGCAGATCACTTAGGGAGGAGAAGAGACATAAGGATCTAGTATTTGACACTTCAGGTGAAGAAAAAGAGCCAGTTAAGGAGACTGAGATAAAGGAAGCTGCCTAGAATCCTAGAGAGAGGTGTTTCCAAAAAGAAGAAATGTGCCGGGCATGGTGACACATGCCTGTCATCTTAGTACTTAGGAGGCTGAGACAAGAGGATCGCAGGTTTGAGGCCAGCCTCAGAAATTTAGCCAGACTCTCAGCAACTTAGTGAGACCTTGTTTCAAAAAATAAAAAGGACTGGGGGGGTAGCTCAGAAGTAGAATGTCCCTGGGATTGGTTATCAGATTTGGCAAGATGGAGGTTGCTGATGACCGAGGCAGGAGGGTTCCTCTGAGGCGGGGGACCAAGCCCCAATGAGAGCAGGCCAAAGAATCCATGTGTGCGCGGAAGCAGAGATGGCAGGTATCCGAATCCATGACAGGATTTGCCTTGAAAGGCAGCAGAGGGATGGGGAGACCATTATTCTAATTCTGTTATGCTGCTCATTCCTGCTGTGGTGGTGGCTTATGTTTATGGTAAATGTGTGTTTGTAAACTGATGATCTTCGAAGGAGGGAAAATTGATGGTGAAGGAGGGAGGGAAGACAGGTTATTGCACAGTGAAGTCCTTGAGCAAGTGAGACCTGCTTTCTACTTTCTGATTATTTGTACAGGAGGAAACCTTGAGATGGAAAACAGACTCTTGTGTGGATTTTAAAACTCTCAGGAGAGGGTGGGGTGGTGCGTGGGGGAGCTAGACAGCTGGGGATCTGTATAGTATTCAGTACCGGTCTTTAGGGAAAGGAGCTCCAGATGGGTAGGGGAGAGTATAGCAACAGCCGGCAGACACACACACACACACACACACATACACACACTTGAACAAGCAAACTTCCTGGGGCCCTGGGGAAAAGACAGACCTGGGGTGGAAAAGGTAAACTTGGGACTTAACTGGCAAGAGGCTGAGGTGTACAGGGGTCCTTTGGAAACAGAATATACATATATATTATAATATATATGTATATTCTGTTTCCAAAGAACCCATATATATATACACATATATATTTTTTAAAGAATACATGTATTCCTTGAAACAGTTTAATTATATATGTTATTTGAAATATTTTAATCCCGAACTTTAACAATAGATAAATCCACTTTAAAGTAACATCTTGGTTTATTCTGGGAACGTGTCTCTCCTCATCTCTTTTCACCTCTCAGGTAGAACTTCAACAAAAAGAAGAGAATCTGTGATTTGATTTTCATAATGGAAATGTTACTGGAGTCCTGGGCCAGAGGCCTGACTCTGGGGGTCCCAACAAACCAGGTCTGAGCCTCACCCCCAAAACCAAACAGAAAAGGTAACTGTGGAAGCAGGAAGGGAGACTCCAGTTGACACAGCCATATGGGAAGGCACAGCGAGGCCTCAGCGAGGCCCTGTCTTGGGGCGCTGATGGGAACTGCAGGTTGAATGGCAGGTGCACTGGGGCAGGGGAGAGAGGTGTGTGTGGTTAAGCGGTCCTGATCGGACTGTGGCCTGTGAATCACTCGGTTCTGGTTCTGTGAGGTGGCTCCACAAAGTCCTTATCACTTGAGGGTCATTTCCACTTGATGCTCAGGAAGTGAATCTGCCAGAGCCCAGCCCTGGAAGGGGTGATTCAGTTCCCATGAGAGGACCGGTCCTGCTTAGGGGCGGTTTCTTGTGGGGTGATGACCTGCCTCCCGCTGCTCCCAGAAGGTGTGGGACAAGGACTGAACACTTCTGGATGCCACTCCAGGTGTCTGATGCTATACAAGCTGACAGTCGAATGTCCCTGAAAATTTTGTCTGTCTCGAAGAAGGATGAAATAGGCAAGTTCAGGAATAAAAAATCCTTAACCAGGCATGGTAGCACACTTCTGTAATCCAATACTTGGGCAGAGACAGAAGGATTGTCAGTTCCACGCCAACTCCACAACTTAGCAAGAGTCTGTTTCAAAATAAAAAGATCTGGGGTGTAGCTTGGAGATGGAATGTCCCTGGGTTCAATCCCCAGTACCAATAATAATAATAATAATAATAATAATAATAGCAGCAGCAACAACAATAAGGCTTGTATTACTAGTTTGTGTGTGTGTGTGTGTGTGTGTGTGTGTGTGTGTTTTGCGGTACTAAGTTGCCGAGGGCCTCACTAAGTAGCTGAGGCTGGCTGCGAACCTGTGAGACCTCCTCTCTCAGCCTCCCAAGTACTGGGATTACAAATGTATGCCATCATGCCCGGCTGTATTACTAGTTTATAAATGAACACTCCTCAAGTGAGTAGCATGTCTGCCTGCAGAGCTGAGCAGGTACCAAAGTTTAAGGTAATAAAGGAGACAGATACAAAATGAAGGCAGAGACGCCAAGTTTTATCTTGTTCTTGGTCCACTCCTGGGGCATTTGCAGGCCTAAGAAAAGAGTTAATGAGCCTCTCTCAGTACCTGTTACAGATAGAGACATAGCTCCTGGTGGCCTGGGAGGGAGGAGGAGGAGGGTTTCTGTTTCTCAGGTGTCCTGACAACACTGAAATGGAGTCTGGCTTAAAATGTGGTGGGTGCTGGACATGGTGGCGCACACTTGTCATCCCAGTACTTGGGAGGCTGAGACTGGAGGATCCGGGTTCACGACCAGCCTCAGCTACCTAGTGAGGCCCTCTGCAACTTAGTGAGACCCTGTTTCAAAATAAAGACTAAAAATAGGGCTGAAGATGTAGCTCGGAGGTACCCTGGGTTCAATTCCCAGTACCACAAAAAAAAAAAAAAAAAAAAATGTGGTGGGTTTGGGCACACATATTTTCCTCAAGATCACCATGGGCTTCAGGAGTCTTTCAGATGTGTTTTTGTTGTTGTTGCTTCAGGTGTGTGTGTGTGTGTGTGTGTATTAGTTAGTTACTGGGGGTGGAACCCAGGGGCCTTTTACCTCTGGGCTATACTCTCAGCCCTATTTTATTCTCCAAGGCGGTGCACGCCTCTTCTTCCTCTAAAGGAAACTCGAGCCTCCCTTGTGGATGCTGTTTTCCCCTGCGCCTCTCTCCAGTGCTGTCTGATTCCCAAAGTCCCTCTAACACCGGCCAGGAGGTGGGACTGGTGCCTCTTTTGCTCCATGTGTCTATTTTCCGGGTATTCTCCCTCTCTGTGCCCTAAAACCCTTGGACCTGAACTTTCATGTCATCAGATAGTACCATCCTTGACCCAGCTTCCCTACTGTTACCTATCAGCCAGAAACCCACACCCCTTCATCTCATGTGTGCATGTGTGGTGTGTGCACACATGTTACTAGGGATTGAACCTAAGGGTATTATACTTCTGAGCTGCACCCTCAGCCCTATTTCATTTCGTTTTTTTTTTTAATTTTGAAACAAGGTCTTGCTAAATTGTCAAGGGTCTTGCTAAGTTGCTAAGGCTGGCCTTGAACCTGTGACCCTCCTATCTCAGCCTCCCAAGTACTAGGACCCTTCATTTCATTGTCACCATCTCCAGAGCTTCTGTTCTGAGTTTTAGGAACTCCCGGTACTGATTATTGTATGGATCGTAGCTTCCTCCAAAGGCTCCCAGCTTGGTGCTCCTGGAAGGTGGTGGAGACTTCAGGAGGTGGGGCCTCCCGGGAGGTTTCAGGTTATTGGTGGTATGCCCTCAAAGGGAGTTGTGGAACTCTGGCCTCTTTCTCCTTTTATTTTTTTTAATTCCTAGCCATGAAGGGATTTTTTTTTCTACTATGATGAACCACCCTCCTCCAGCTGCTTTTCTTCTCTTTCACTGACTTTGTAATAAAGATTTGTTGAAGCTGCAACCAAGCTGTCTATGAATTTTAATTTCCCAATTCAATATATCTATTGAATCTAGGAAAAGAGCCCTCAGAACCATTACAACTATAACAGGATTGAACCCAGGGGTGTTCTGCCTTCAAGCTACACCCCCAGCCCTTTCATTTTTTATTCTGAAATAGGGTCTTGCTAGGCTGCTGAGAGTCTTACTATGTTGCTGAGGCTGGTCTTGAACCTGCTATCCCCTATCTCAGCCTGCCCAAGTATTGGGATTATCAGTGTGTGTCTCCATGCCCGGCTTATCATATCTTACTAAAATGTTAGTAGTATTCCAATGGCCAGGCATGGTGGCACACTTGTATTCCCAGTGAGGATCGTTGGTTCACAGCCAGCCTCAGCTACTTAGTGAGGCCCTCCGTAATTTAGTAAGACCATTTCAAAATAAAGAATAAAAAATAGGGCTGGGGGTGTGGCTTGAAGGTAGAAGGCCCCTGGTTTCAATCCCTAGTACTACAAAAAAAAAAGTATTCCACCAAGTTACACATTTAGCTATTGTCAAGTTTGGTTTAGTGGGACACACCTATAATCCCAGCTACTCTGGGAGACTGGGACAGGAAGATGGCAAGTTCAAGTCCAACTTTAGCAATTAAGCAAGATCCTACCTCAAAAAGTACAGTAAAGTAAAATAAAATAAAATAAAGGGCTGGGGCTGTTGCTTAGTGCTTGAGTGCTTGCCTAGCATATGAAAGGCCCTGAATTCAATTCTCAGTACTGAAAAAAAAAAAGTATATTGTCTTAGTTTGTTCCTGCTGCTACAACAAAATACTTAAACTAAGCAATTTATAAGAACATAAATGTATTGCTTACAGTTCTGGAGGCTAGAAGTCTAACACCAAGGCACCAGAAGGTCTGATGTCTGGTGAGGACCCAGTCTCTGCTTCCAAGATAGCATCTTGTGGCTTCATCTTCTGGAGTGGAAGAATGCTGTGTCCTTACGTGGCAGAAGGGACAGAAGAGTAAAAAGGCCTCGCTAAAGCCAGATGTGGTTGTGCATGCCTATAACCCCAGTATTTGGGAGATGGAGACAGGAGGATTGCAGGTTAGGTCAGCCTCAGCAGCTCAACAAGACCCTCAGCAACTTAGCTCCCTCCAGCATTTTTACAAGGTGCGAAGCTCATTCTCAAGTGCTCTGCTCTAGTGATTTAATAACCTGCTAAGGCCTCACCTCTTAATACTACCACAGTGATGGTTAAGTTCCAACAGATGAATTTGAGGGAGACACACTGAGGCCGCAGCAGCTTCATATATTTTCCCAGTTTTATTAGCTCAAGGCAAGATTCAGAGGGCAATGTGTGCTTTTGGCAGCTACCATGACCTGGTGAAGAGCGTGTGCATCAGAGCCAATGTTCCTGAGTTCAGATACTGGCTTGTCACTTAGTACCCATGTACTGTGGGCAAATAAATAAACATCTCTTTGATATGTCCCACTAGTAAAATGGGACAATATACTCATAGCGCCTACCTCAATGTGATTGGTATGAAGATTCGGCAAGTTAATGCATGTAAAGAATTTAGAACAGTGACGCTCACTCAGTAAAGTTATTTGCACTTTAAAAGACAGGCTTAATCTCTACTCTGGTCAATAGTTTTTTGTCTGTTTGTTTTGCGTAATTCAGTGCTGAGGACTGAACCCAGGGCCTTAAGCATGCTAGGCAAGTGCTCTACCACTGAGCTGCATCCTTAGCCCAATAATTCATTTTCTAACTCCAATCCTGTATTCCACCTGAAGGAGTCTATCTTATGTGATATTTGTTTATTACATGTATATCGATTCTGTTTAGACATACTAATAGAATTGCTTCATATGCTTTGTAAATATTGCAGTAAATTCTGACATATCTTACCAACAACTGCAAGATTATATAGCATTAAATGTTTCATTATCTTATTTTGTGGTTTCATTAGTATGAATTTTAATTTAATTTAGTACAAAGTGAGTGTTCAATACATATGGTCAAAACAAACCTATTTAGGTTAAACCTACTATGTTAAAGTGAATAGGCTGGAGATAGATGAACAAAATTCAAATATGTTTGCTAAATCTCTGCTTACATACTATAGTAATCTATCTCATTTATATTCTCACCAAAGTGATGCTGGTCAAGAGAATTAAAGGATTTTCCCCTCCCCCCATCCTGTAGAATGAACTTCTAGTTTGGTTAAGATTAACTCCTCACCAGGTATGGTGGCGCAGGCCTGTAATCTCAGTACTTGGGAGGCTGAGACAGGATGATTCCAGGGTCCCCTTATTTAAAACAGTTCAGAGCCAGGCGTGGTGGTGCACACTTGTAATTCTAGTACTTGGAAGGCTGAGACTGGAGGATCCAGGTTCGTGGCTAGCCTCAGCTACCTAGTGAGCCCCTCCGCAACTTAGCGAGACCCTGTTTCAAAATAAAGAATAAAAAAATAGGTCTAGGGGTGTAGTTTGGAGGTAGAATGCCCCAGGGATCCCTAGTGCCACAAAAAAAAAAACCAGTTAAACATTAAAGACACACCTATAATAAGGCTAATAAACATGTTTTTAAAAGGAAGAGGATTAGATGAAAATCTAAGTTAGCTTTTTACAGTTATTCATAATCCTGAAGCTTCTTAAAGAATAAGGCAGGAATAGAAACATAATGTGATTCCTACTGCCTGACAAATCACAATAAAAAGGACTTCTATGGTGGTAGATTCAGAGATATTTATCTAATGTTTCTTTAATCTAAGAACACAGATCTACATAATGAGTGATATTCTTTTTGTTTTTCGTGGTGGTGCTGGGAATTGAACCCAGGGGCATTTTACCTCCAAGTTATACACCCAGTCCTAGTTTATTTTTTACATGGAAATAGGGTCTTGCTAAGTTGCTGAGGCTGGTTTTGAACCCACAATCCTTCTAGCTCAGCCTCCCAGGTACTGGAATTACAGGCATGCGCCACTACTCATAGCTATGAGTGATATCTTTTTGTATGTGTGTGTACTTGGTGCTGGGGATTGAACCCAGGGGCGTTCTACCACTGAGTTACACCCCTAGCCCTTTTTATTTTTATTTTGAAACAGGGTCTAAGTTACCACATACTGGCCTTGAACCTGCAATCCTCCCTTTTCACCCTCCTAAATACTAGGATTAAAGTTATGTACCACCATGCCTGGTTATAATGAGCGACATCGTCATCAATATTTTTATGTAAGATGCAGAAAATTATTAATGATAATAGTGTAGGTTTATCATGGATTCACCATATACCAATATAACTTTAAAAAATATATCATGAATATAATACTAAAACTTTTAGCTGAGATGAACATACTATTTCCTAAACTTAATTTGAGAATTTTTCCATTTTCCCACTGTATTATCTGATAACTACAATATATGGAAGTTAATTTGTAATTTGACCTGGGGATTATACACACACACACACACACACACACACACACACACACACACACAAAACTGCCATATTTATACAAAGCTCATAAACAAATACACCTTTTCCAGTACCAACAGTTCCACTGAAACAAGAGATAAGTCCTTTTAGTAAATAAACATGATTCCATTAATTATTAAATTCACATATCATATGTGAAACTGATGATTTACTAAACTTTGCTTAGTCTTATTTATTTCTCAAGGTCTTCCATGTCATTTTTTTGTTTGTTTGTTTGTTTTTGTGGTACTGGGGATTGAACTTGGGGGCATTCTACCTCTGAGCTATACCCCCAGCCCTATTTTTTATTTTTTATTTTGAAACCGGGTCTCACTAAGTTGCAGAGTGCCTCACTAGGTAGCTGAGGCTGGCCTTGAACCCGGATCCTCCGGTCTCAGCCTCCCGAATGCTGGGATTACTGTCATGATTTTTCTAAGTGACATGATTTCTCTTCTAATCACTATGCCTTAGTCAATGAACACACACACATAATTAATTAATTAATTAAAATTGAGCCTACAATAAAAATAAATCTGAGATTTCAATTCAATATTGGCCACCAAAAGTCTGTACCAATTAACCAAAAAATATAATTTATTCCTATTCTACTCATAACATGTTTTTCTCTAAATGCTAATAATAATTATATTGAAGGAATCAAACTTTGCAGCCCCAGAGGTATAATAATACCACTGACTTTTAGCCTGTCAGAAAGAACATCAACAAACATATTCCAGTACATTTAGGAAAACAGGACACTAACAACCTTCTTTTTTTTTTTTCTTCCTCTCAGTTACCTGACAAATCTGAATGAATGCATTCATAGGCTAAAATTGCCTTGAGCTGTTTTGGATGAAAAACACATAAATTTAGATGCAACAAGTTATTCTGCAAACCAACTCCTGAAAATGCACAGAAGTTGGAGGATTAAGCCAGGCATAGTGGCACACACCTGCAATCCCAGTTCTTGGGAGGCTGAAACAGGAAGATCACAGGTTTGAGGACAGCCTCAGGAGGTAGTGAGAATCTCATCAACCTAGCAAGACTTTGTATCACAATAAAAATAAAACAGGGCTGGGGGTAAAATACCCCTGAATTCAATCCCCAGCACCATACACACACACACACACAAAAAAGAGAAGTTGGAGGATTATAATCAGGTGATTAATTGAGGAGATCATGGTGCTTACAAGCAGTTCCAAACTGTAAGTCTCCCAATCCTCTCTTCCTCATCTTCTGACAGGCCAGAAAATCTAAATCAGTGGTCCTAAAATGTACTTTCCAGACAGCAACTGCAGCATCACCAGAACTTGTTAGACATGCATACCCTTGAATCCCACCTAGAGACCTACTGAATGGGAATCTCTGGGAACAGGGCCCAGCTTTGTGTTTTGGTGAGTTCTCCGGGCAATTCTGATACTCACTGAAGTTCGAGAACTGACCTGAATGAAGGGTTCCTCATTATTTTGCCCTTGGCTACCTCAGTTCATTTCTAACCTACATCTTCGTTCTTAATTACCTCCTGCTGCTGGTCATAAACTGACCCAGTGGGGCTTGTACTCAGGCGCCACGTAAGCCGTGACAAAGCTCTCCCCCTCACCGTGACTCACGCAGAAAACACCAAGGTGTTCTTCGTTCAGGTTGAGCTACGGAGTGTCGGCAGTGCAACACTATGAGGGGTTCAGTGGAATCTACTTTTGGCTACTTCTGTCCTCAAGACCAGCCTTCTACTAAAGAACGACTCTGCCAGTCTGAAAATGATTGGTCATCGTGTGACGCTGTTTTACAAAGCTGACAAGAAATAGTTTGGTGGCGGGTCGAGGACTGATGGAAATCCCCTCACCTAATTCATACCAGCTACAATTTGCTACCTTCCTTATAACCAGAAAAACAGTTTACGTTTCTGCATCAAAGGACTCCAGGTCCCCTAGAGTGCTCCCCTGGGACCTGGTCCCACCTTGGAGCTTTCTGAGTCGACATTGCTGTCACTATAACTCCATGCTGTGGAAAGCATTGCCACTGCTCTCCACACTGTCCTCAAACAGGGGAGGGGGGGGGGAGCGCTAGGGTCACTACATTTTTTAAACACCTTGGCAAAACCAGCAAGTAGTTTCCCATCTCCCAAGTACTCAACCCATTAAAAAAAACTTTAATTCTTAAACAACAGTAAAAGACAGGAAAGCGCATCTCTGAGCAATCTGTCATTTTGCTAGAAAGGCAGAAAAATCACTAGCAACAGTTGGGTGAGCTTCTTGCTTTAATGAAGCTCCTTCAATTAAAGCGAGGGTTTTTTCAGAGTGTCTTATTTCTGTCCCCTGCACGAGTCTCACAGGGAACGGGTTCACTGGCTCACCTCCTTCAGATCCTGCACGACAGCCGTGAGCCTCTCGTTTTCCGCCTGGACATTAGTGACCACAGCCCGGCTCTGCTTCAGCTCGTTCTGCATTTCCAGGATCTTGCCCAGATAGTATGCTTCCTTGGACGCCGACTCCTGCAGAAGTGTCTCCTCCCGGGTCTCTCCATCCTCAGCAACTTTCCGGTGGATGGAGAAAGACTGCCCAAATGCCTGCAGAGTATCGGGAAGGAAAAAGAGTGCACAATGAATGCGCCATAGCACTAGTAAGCAGACTTGGAGACGTGATTTGCTTGGCTTTGTGTGTAAGAAAGACTGTGCTGAGCCAGGCACAGTGGCACACGCCTGTAATGCCAGTACCCGGGAAGCTGAGA
Source organism: Graphiurus murinus (assembly GCA_004027655.1). Lineage (NCBI taxonomy): Eukaryota > Metazoa > Chordata > Mammalia > Rodentia > Gliridae > Graphiurus > Graphiurus murinus. The sequence continues at coordinate 2,471 of PVLC010009163.1, read as the reverse complement.
CAGGAGGGTCTCAGGTTAGAGGCTAGACTTAGCAATTTAGCAAGACCTTGTTTCAAAATAAAAATAAATAAATAGGATTAGGGGTGTAGCTCAAAGGAATAATGCCCTAGATTCCATCCCCAGTACAAAAATTTTTTTTAAATGTATTTTGTTCATCTTCCATTTGGGATGTTAGAATCATCTTCTGGGTCCTGATGGGGTCTTCACTGTCTAACCAATAGCTATCTCTTTTGCTTAAGCTACTGACAGGTGGAATGGCTAACAGTGCCCAAGGAAGTCATCACCAGAGAATGGGTTTCCCGCTTGGGCAGTTCTGGTCATTTTCTGGATCTTTTGTGTGGGCTCTGTTATCTGATCAAAAGATATCTCTCCTGCTTAACAATTCCTAGGTAGTATAATTAACTGTTCTCAAGGTACTCCAAAAAAAAGATATGTGTTACCTGGGTGTGGTGGCACACATTTGTAATCCCAGTACTTGGAAAGCTGAGACAGGAAGATCACAGGTTCTCGGCCAGCCTCAGCTACTTAGTGAGGCCCTCCACAACTTAGTGAGACCCTGTTTCAAAATAAAGACTAAAAAATAGGACTGAGGTAGAATGCCCCTAGGTTCAATCCCCAGTCCAAAAAAAAAAAAAGATACGTGTTAATGAAAACTTGAAAAACATTGCTAGTTGTTTTGTTATTGAGCCCATCAAAATTCATGTTGTCATCTTCATTCCTGAAAAAAAATCCCACAAGTATTTTCCAAGAAAAAAAAAAAGTTTCATTAGCCTTCTAACACATTAGCAATAAGACTAGGCCAATTATGAAAATATCTGTAAGATACAATCATCAAACAGCATTCAAATTGCCCAGAATCGCCGGGCATGGTGGCACATGTTTGTAATACCAGTACTTAGGAGGCTAACACAGAAGGATCACAGGTTCGCGGCCAGCCTCAGCTACTTAGTGAGGCCCTCTGCAACTTAGTGAGGCCCTGTTTCAGAATAAAGAATAAAAATAGGTCTGGGGGTGTAGCTCGGAGGTAGAATGCCCCTGGGTTCAATCCTCAGTACCAAAAAAAAAAAAAAAAAAAAATTACCCAGAATCACAAAAAGACACTTAAATGTCATCTCTATACAGAAGTGCAGAAAGAAATATAGAAGAAATTAATGAAACCTATAGGTCATGGTGAGATTGGGCTGGGAAGAATGGGGTTGAGGGGTTACAGAGGGCTGAGAGGGACATTTCTCTGGGCATGCCTTCCTTCTCATATAATTCTGACTCTTAAAATGATAATATTTTACACATCCCAGAAATAAACATTAAATATCAACCTTTCTCTGCTGGGGAAATCCAAAATGGAACACAAACAGTAACAAACAAACGTATTATAAAGGAATGACATAAGCCATGGTGGGGCACCCCTGTAATACCAGTACTTGGGAGACTAAGATAGGAGGATCGCGGGTTTGAGGTCAGTCTCAGCAACTTAGTACAACCCTCGGCTACAGCAAGACCTTGTTTCTAAATTAAAAAAAAAAAAGGCTGGGGGTGTAGCTCAGAGATAGAATGCCTTTGGGTTCAATCCTCAGTACCAAAACCAAACAAATAAACAACATAGTCATATCAGAAAGTGTGTGAAATAAAAGATTTAACCTGAGTAATCTTGGAAAACAATAATTTTACCATATACGCTAAGGGTATAAATAAAATGGACTATTCTCAAATACTATTTAGTCTAGTTGGTGAAATTGTCTCATTTGGACTATGAAAGCAAAGTTTTTCACTGTTGAAGAAAGAAGGCATAAATAAGACAGGGAGAAATCTAGAAGGAAACTAGTGGTGCCGGGTTGTGATTGAAATTATCAGGATAGAATTATCTTTTTTTCTTTCTTTTTTCTTGCTACTGGGGAGTGAACCCAGGGGCATTCTACCTCTGAGCTATACCTCCAGTCCTATTTTATTTTTTATTTTGAAATAGGATCTCACTAAGTTACAGACAGCCTTACTAAATTGCTAAGGCTGGCCTTGAACCTTTGATCCTCCTGCTCTGCCTCCCAAGTACTAAGATTACAAGTATGTGCCACCATGCCCAGCTTAGATATATCATTTTAATAGGTAGATAAATATTCATAGACAGAGACAGAGAAAGGCTCGTTCCTACACGTGTGTGTACATACATGCCCACATTTCTTTGCTCTGTAAACTGACAGGACCTGGATTTTGTTTCTGAATTTCAATCTCCAATAAAAAGAACTAGGGCTCCTTGAGGAAAATAATTGATTCTAGGTGCTTGTAATCCCAGCACGCTTGTAATCCCAGCATTCTGGAGGCTGAGACTGGAGGATCCGGGTTCCCGGCCAGCCTCAGCTACCTAGTGAGGCACTCCGCAACTTAGACTCGGTTTCAAAATAAAGAATAAAAAATAGGGCTGGGGGTGTAGCTCGGAGGTAGAATGCCCCTGAGTTCAATCCCCAGTACTGCAAAAA
>PVLC010009162.1:0-55220 GCA_004027655.1 Graphiurus murinus | reverse complement strand
CCCAGCCCTATTTTTTATTCTTTATTTTGAAACAGGGTCTCACTAAGTTGGGGAGTGCCTCACTAGGTAGCTGAGGCTAGTCTCAAACCCGGATTCTCCAGTGTCAGCCTCCCAAATGCTGGGATTACAAATGTGCGCCACCACACCCAGCTTGAGGCAAGCATCTTTGAAGCAAGAAGTTTAATTTCTCCAAGTTAAATTGCACCTGTAAAGCAGTAGGGCTAATCTGCCTGCATCAATAAGGAAATAGTGTTTTTGTTGTTTTTTTTAAAAAATCATTTGTGTTCTGTGGTCTTGGCTTCTTCAAGGTAATTAGATTCTCAACATCAAAGATAAAATGTCACGAAGACAAGACATTTCTTGAACCAGCTCCCATGGGAGCACTGTTAAGAGAATCACAGCATTATTTCAGAGTCCTCAGTTCCATCACCACCTGCCTTATCTGTATAGCTGGGAGACAACGAGCACTGCTAAGGTGACCCACTGGCCAGAGACTCTTGGTTACAGTATTCCATGGATCCTAGACAGACCCATGTAAGCAGAGGTCCCCTAAGTCCCCCTTTGGGAAAACAATACATTCTTATACAAGACAGAGGAGATGGAACCTCATTGGAGAACTTGATAAGACCTAGTTCAGGGTATAGTAGTACTCTTTTGATTCATAAACTCCTAATATTTTGGAAGGAAGGAAGTGATCTGTGGATGTTAAATGTGTATGATAATTTCAGGAGATATTGTCCCTGAATAGCAGCTCCAGTACTCCCAAAGGGTCCACAGTTCCACTAAGAGATCTCCAGCAACACAACCTTGCCCAAAGAGATTAGAGAGACAGGGAACTAAGAGAGAGGCTGTACTATGCTGGAGGCTGGTCCTAAAGTAAAACTCAGTAACTAGGACATTGGAACCTAGCCCTGGTGGGAATGTCTTCAAACTGAGCTTCTAAGAGACTTATATTATTTTATTGCATCCTTGAGAGACTCTGGATTTAGATATTTTTATTATATTAAATTCAACAACACTGGATATTTTTTCTTTGAGTGTAACCAAGGAAAAACTTTATTGTTTCGAATAGGAAATAGTCCTTGGTACTGCCAAGTATCTTTCTTTAAGCCCCTGGTGTCTCATTAAGCTATGTTACAATAGAAATAACTTTCTTATTATGCTTAGTAGCCTTTAATTCTGTGATGCTTAATATATTTCTGTTTCTGGTTTCTTTATGTATAAACCAACTTAAATGGGTATCACAGGACATTTGAAGAAAGGATGTGGTTTTAAAAACCTTATTAGGATTCTCTGAACATAGGCGCCCCTCTGCAAATCCTTTTCTCCCAATTTAGAATCAATCATTCTTTCCCTTTAGGTAAAGGTGTGGTTTTCCCCCTGACTTATCTAGAATGTGAAGCTATATGATGACTGTCAGAATCTTCTCCATTGTTGAGGAAATAAATGATTCTTCCTTTATATATGCCACAGCCTTGAGGATCCTATTGAGTGTAAAGTCAGAAAATCATATTCCTGAAATATTCCTAAAATCACATTGTCTTCATTGCTCCATGGTAGTGTTTTTATTCATGCAAGGGGTTGTTTGGTTTATTTTGTTTTTAGTAGTCTGGAGCATGAGGGTTTGGCCAGAGCACTAGAAATGGAGTTAGAAGATCTGGGTTCAAGTCTTGACTCTGACACTTTCTCGTTGGCAACACAAATTTGCTTCTGTGAGGTAGGAAATGCTCCCCACTGGCCTTGACTCTTGTGAAGCTCAAATAAGAAACCATGGTCAAGTTCATGCAGCATGTAGAGCACCACACACTTCAGGGATTTTGAGAGAAGCAGCATGGCAAGAGAAAGAAGCACAGGGTCTGCAGCCAGATGCTTGGATTCCAACGCCAGCACTGCCACCAGCCATCTGTGTGAGCTGGAGCGAGCCTGCTTTCCTCACCCATGAGAAGGTGCTGACTGACAGCACTGTGTCACAGGGAGGCTGTGAGAGCTTGCTATCTGGAAAGTACTAGAACACTGTGCCTCAACCCCAAGTCAGTGCTCTGTGAATGTTACTATACTATTAGCGCCTTCTTCCTCCTTTGTCCTAAATATAAACCAATCAGCAAATCATTCTTGTTTCAAAGATGACCTTTCCTTTATCCTTGTTACTGTACCAGTTCAGGCCTCTACTGTCCCACTCTCAGGCCACTAAACAACAGCACTGCTGAGCTCTCTGATCTCACTTCTGATTCTAATCCCTCCTGCAACCAGCACCAGACAGATTCTCTCAAAACACCACTTTAGCCGGGCATGGTGGTGCACACTTGTAATCCCAGCATTTGGGAGGCTGAGACGGGAGGATCCAGCCAGCCTCAGATACCTAGTGAGGCACTCCGCAACTTAGTGAGATCCTGTTTCAAAATAAAGAATTAAAAAAATAGGGCTGGGGGTGTAGCTGGAGGTAGAATGCCCCTGAGTTCAATCCCTAGTACCACAAAAAAAAAATCACTTTAATCCAGTTAACTACATTCAAATTAATCATCAAATTCTTGGTGACCCTCAAATACCCATAGAATAATCATAGGGCCATAGACTACAAGTTAAGACATTTTATAAACTGAGTGCACCATATCTTCCACCAGTTCCTCCCATATACAATCCCTTTACTCTTGTTTGGCAAAACAGTTTTCCCTGAGTTCATAAAGACAGCTTGAGATTTCCTGCCTCCTTATTGTTATTTCTTTCCCTTCTGCTTAGTACATCCTTCCTTTTTGGGCCAACCAACAGGAGGCAGTGTAGTACAGTGGTAAGAGCAACAACTTGGATATCTGACAGGCCTCAGTCCGCTCCACAACCTCCCAAGCATGTGACTTTGGGAAACTTATTCCAATTCTGTGTGTTTTGCAAGAGCACTCCACATAGTAAAAGACAAATCCAGTTTACATTACATTTTACATCCATTGCAATAAACTTATTGGTCCAGGGGGGCTTTAATTACTTTTAATTAATTAATGTTGTATTCTAAAATGTGAACCCAAATTTAAAGCAAAATTAAAATTTTTTCCTCTCTCTTATATCAGTACATTTTCTTTTCTCTGCTAAAGAACATCAGACTCATTAGGAACCTCATCAGGGATTGACAACCTTCTGCTCACTGTCAAGACTAATTCCCTATTATGTTCTTACTCTGCACAAAGCTAATCTAATCTCTCTCTCAGGTCACCTAAGAACAATGACCCAGCTTTTAGATAAGCTGAAGCAGGACACAGGTGACTCAGTAGGGGAGGGAGAAGGCTCTACACAGTGTGGTTTGGAGAATCAGTCTTAGAGATGTAGTGAAAGAGAGTAAAGTCAGAGAAAAGTCCTTGGCCAGAAAATTGTCAACCAATCAGGAATGGGGAACTTGAAACATTTGTTTGACTTATTCCCCTTCAAACATGGAAATATAAAAGAGATAAGTACTAAGATTTTTTCACAGCAAACAGGGCATCAGCCTGTTTCTATCCTCCTCGGTTCTTCTAGATCTCTTCCTTGCCAAACACAGAAAGAACTTTCCAGATGACTGCAATCTACAATGCACAGAGACAAGTTTACATCAAATCCTGCCTCTCCCCACATCTCATATGCTGGAGTCCAGTGATCAGAAAGCATCAGCCACCCTCTTCCTCTTGTCCGCCCTCTCATCCACTCATCTCCTATCACTCTATCCTTCTTCTCCCCCTCTCTTAATCCTTTCCTCTGTGCCCTTACACCTCCCTTTACAGTGTTGAAAAAAGAAAAAAAGACTACTCAATACTTTCAAATATCTTGTTCTTAGCTCCAACAGTGGTTTTCATGTTAAAAGCACGTGAAGCCAGGTGTGGTGGTGCATGCTTGTAATCCCAGTACTTGGGAGGCTGAGACAGGAGGATCACAGGTTTGTGGCCAGACTCAGCAACTTAGTGAGGCCCTCCACAACTTAGCAAGACCTTGTTTCAAAATAAAAAACAAAATAAGGCTGGGGGTGTAACTCAGAGGTAAAATGCTCCTGGGTTCAATCCCCAGTACCACAAAATCAAGAAAGGAAGGAAGGAAGGAAGGAAGGAAGGAAGGAAGGAAGGAAGGAAGGAAGGGAGGGAGGGAGGGAGGGAGGGAGGGGGAGGGAGGAACCTTGCCCCAGTCAGGGACGTAGCCCCAAAGTGGCTTGTTGTTGTTGTGTGTTTGATCTCCTTCCGTGATTCCAGTATGCATCCAGGCCTCAGAAACACTGCCTTCTCTGAAACCTGAATTCCCCCTCCATGCTTCCTTAGGTTCCTTTTGTAGATTACAGGCCCCCACACCCTAGTACTACCAGACCAGAAGGGACAATCAGGCTTGGATTCCACATGGCCTCCTCCAGATCATAGGTCTCCCAATCCTCACATAAAAGCAAAAAATATGTCTCTTCCTGCAACTACTTTATTCCCATACTCCACACACCCTGTCCCATCACCTGCCTGAATAACTTCTATGTTCCTCAAGATGCAAATGAGAAATAAAAAGTACCTCCCCCTAGAAGATTTCCCTAGTGTTCTCTTTCTATTTCTCTCTCTCCCCACCCCCATCTTCCATTCCATGTCTGTCAACCTCAATAAACTGTGAACTCTTTAAAAAGAGTAGAAATTACATCTTTTTCATTTCAGTGTCCCCGTAAATATAACTCAGGCAGTACCCAGCACATGGTTGGCATTAACTAAATACCTCTGAGAGCAAGCACACAGGAGAAAAGAGTTAGGGAAAATTGAGAAGAAGAAGGAGAAATATCTTTTACTGTCATCTGTTTGTCTTCCACAAGGAAGAAACATTCTGCTGAGCATACTTTTGGAACTATAATGTAGAGACAGCACAGAACATAAAAATCCAATAAAATACTACATTTTTTAGTAAAAAATAAACAAATTACAAGAAAGTGCATTTTGAAAGTATATTTCTGGGCATAGTATTATTCATCTCCACCTTCTACGCCATAGGCAACCCAGATCCTCCATGACCATCCATTATGTTCATGGTAGCTATAATGGGCAGAATAATGCCCCTCTCCCAAAGATGTCCATGTTCTAAACCCTGGAACCTATGAAAATGTCACACTATTTGTCCAAAGGGCGTTTGCAGATTTAAGTTAAGGGCATTGAGATGGGGAGATTTTCCTGGATTATCAGGCTGAGCCCAAAGTAATTTTGAGGGGCCTTGTGAGCAAATGATACAGTCTGAAAAAGACTCTACCACTACTTCTGGCTTTGAAGATAGAAGAAACCCAAGGAATGCAAGCAATCTCTAGAAGACAAAAAAGGCAAGAAAACTCCTTCTCCTCCAGAGACTGCAACAGGTAGCACGGCCCTGACAACAGCTTGGTCTTTGCCCATTCATACTCTTATCTGCCAGAACTGTTAAGATAGCAAATTTGTGTTGTTTAGGGCCACTAAACTTGTAGGGTTTGTTATAGCAGCAACAAGAAATACTACAATGGCTATAAAAATGTTTACTAGAGTATACTCATACCTGTCAGTGTATTTTCTGTTTTGAACTAATGTCACCTCCACCACAGTTATATTATTATGAAGTAATTGCTGATAGTTTTAATGATGATCTTGAGTCATTACAAGATCCTAATGAAAGAATAAGTGGTTGTAACTCAGTACTTTACTTATTCAATTGTAGGAGGGGAGATACTATGTAATCTGTTTCCCAAAAAGACAGTGCAATGGAACACACAAGTCTGGAAAAATCCATAAAATAGTCCTGACTTGAGACTCAAAGCCAGTGACTTTTAAACAGCTTGGAAACCCAGGACCTCTCATGCATTGGTCACTACTCCTTTCAATCTTTTAAGTCTCCTGTTTAAAGGGCACCAGGCTTCATTCTAAAACCTAAAAGATGGGGGGGCAGAAGCAAGGTGTGGGGGCACACACCTGTAACCCCAGTACTTGGGAGACTGAGACAGGAGGATCTCAGGTTCAAAGCAAGCATCAACAACTTAGAGAGACCCTGAACAAATTATCAAGGCCCTGTTTCAAAATAAAATAGGGAAGGAGATATGGTTTGGAGGTAGAATGTCCCTGGGTTCAATCCCCAGGAACACACACACACACACACACACACACACACACACACACACACACACAATGGGGGCAGAGGAGAAGGAGGGAGAAGATAGAAGTCCTCACAGTGTCCACTCTCTACTCTCAGCAGATAAAGATGCAAAATAATGAAACTTGCTGCATTGCCTAGATTCATAATACAGTCATTATGCCAAAAGATACTTATCCCTTTTCCATACTGTCTGGATGAGGAGGAAAAATGTAGCCAACATATCAGTAGTGAACTCATACATATTTCAAAATGGTTCACTAAATGTAAAAAAGGAATTTGGGTTAGCCCAAAATTTTTATAGAATCAGTATTTTAGCATACAGCTCGTTTTGAGACTGAAGGAGCTCTTTTAGCTACTGTAATATATTAAGCCCTCCTTCCTCTATAGCCAAGCATGGAACCAAATTGGAGAGTCAAAAGAACCAAAAAGATATAGATCAAAATGGTACCTTTATGATTGACCAACTATTCAAAGAATATTCTTTAGGTGTGAGTCAACAAAAGGCCTCCCAATGTAGTATAAAAAAATTAAGCAGCATGACCCCCCTCAATTGCTGCAGGCCAACAAATAGTGATCCATTTCCCAGGGCCCACAGTCAGATCCCAATGAGGATGCATAGAGGGCTGAGACAGGCTGCCTTGTCTACACCCCCCACCCCAATCAAATGAGTCCTTTGCCACAGAAGGAGCAGATGAGGGGAGAGGACAGGAATATTACTCTGGCAGAAACTCAAGGAAAATGGAATAAATGTTTCCACCTGATAGTTACTTCGAAATGATAGCAAATAAAGCTGTGCAATAATTAAGCAAGATGAGTAATTACATCTAGAGAAATCTATAAGCACAATTAGCAAGAGCTAACTAAAGATCCATCGCCCCAAAGCAGAGTAGAATCGGCAGCCTCCATCTTGGTGTGGCAAGGCACTGGCTGAGATGCATTACCAGCAACGTAGTGTAGACATTTATAACTGATGTGTGCTTTCTTCAGAAATTAGAGCCGTGCAAAGATATCACATGATAAGAGGATTTTCACCTCATTTCAGACTTCAGTGGGAGGAAAGGAGGAAGAATTATAGACAGCATGCCAGGAATTACAACCAACCCAGTCTGCCTTATCGGCAAAGTGAAGGACATTGAATATAGCATTAAACATGAATATCAACATGACACATGGGCAAGAATGACCCTACAAACATCTTTTGGTTTATAACAGAACTATCCTATCAAGTAAAAGCAGACTGGGCTGTGAAATTTGCAAAAATATTATTATTGCTCTAAAAGGTTAATGAACACTCCATATAATTTAAACAACAGGGAAATTTTTGTTTTATTCTTCAGCTATACATACTTGCTTCTTAGGAAAGTTTGTTTCTTAGCAATTAGAAAGCAGGATCTAGGAGATAGGATCTAGGAAAAAAATTAGGCTTTCTTTTTAAAATGAAGGTCACAGTTGGTAAAACCAGATTAGCCACATGTATTTTTCTTATGAAATGGTCATTTTGAGATTTGTAATGGTTTACTTAATTATTCATTTGCTTATATAATGAATTTGTGCACACTTTTATAAACACAATGACCTTCATAAAAAGTTTATGACAATTTTTCCTCTCCTTTTCTTATACCAACCCCCCAATTTAATGAGGTTTTATCCAACTCTGAGAATACTATTTAGGATGCTTTCTAATTGCTAAGAAACAAAGTAGAAAAAATGAGTTCTTCTTTTCTGCCCTGAATTTGACCTCAATCCTTCTGCCATGCTTCCTTTATCTTCTTAGAAAAGCAGGATTTGCCCTTAGCAACAAATCAGTGCTGTTGCTAGGTTATTGTGACATAGGAAAAGTAACCACCAATCAGAGAGAAGCCCCAGCAGGCTGACTGTGACATGCCACTGTAAATATGAGAACTACTCTCAGGCTTAGGCCCTTCTCCTCTCCATGCATAACTGGTAAGGGGAACAACATCTACAATGGCCGGGTCCATCATCAAAAAGTACAGATACTGCCGAGGACATCTAAAACCAGTCTCCAGAAAGAAATCTCATCCCAGAACAGATTTCGGCCACAAAAATTATTCACGCTACATAAACAGGGTCCTAAAGGAAGTTGTTCCCCAGAGGGGTATATCATCTCACACCTTGGACATCATGAACACCCTGGTCAATGACATCCTTGAAAGCATTGCTACGGAAGCCCGCTACCTGATGCATTTCAGAAATCGCTGTACACTTACCCCTGAAGATATCCAGAAGGCTATCTGTTTGATGTTGCCTAGGAAACTGGCTAGGCCTGCAGTGATTTTTGGAAGCGAAGCAGTCCACAGATATGTCCACTCCCAAACTCCTTGTAACCAGCTGAATCAATCTTGGTAGTAAATCAAACTTACTACCCAATCACCTCGATGTTGAATTCACTCTTCTGTTTTGTAACAGCGGTATTTCCTGATATTTTCCTATTTCTCTTATTTCCTATTTCTCTTTTATCTCTAATAATGAGTTACTTTCTTCCTATTTTACCTGTTAACTATTTAACCCTTTAGATTTTCCTGACACCCACTTCCTGCCCAGACTCCAATTAGAAATTTTGTTTTCCTATAGATATATAAAGTTCACTACATAAGTTCAATGCTCATTTTATCTTTAAAATATTAACTGTGTACAAAATTGTTTGATCAGAATTATATTTTGACCACCAAGCCACACTGGCTTTGAATTTAGGGAGACAAGTATTTTTAGAATTTTTCATCAAAAAGTATTTCTTAGATCAAACTCCACTCAGCCAATTTAGCTCCTTGATGAATGCTTTGTAAAACATGCTAACTTTTCACTTTCTTATTACCCACATTTTAACCAGCTCAGTTGATGTCTGTATAAATGTTACCTGAAAGATGTATTCACTGAGATGAGTGGTTCTACATTTGACATAAGACCCATGAACTAACCACCCCATTTATGAACTTTGAGAACTTTACAAAGGTCACAAAAGATCCCCCAGTCCCATCTTCCTATCTTACTATCATGAGTTTTGTTTCTTTCCCACTCCATTGTTTCTCTGTGTCCTTTTGCTGGCTATGATGTGTCTCTAAAGAATGGATTTGTTTTTACTTATGTTAATACAGGGAATCATATTGCAAGTGTTACTTCATGCCTGCATTTTCCCCCTAACATTGTTTCTATGATTTGTACCTGTTGATACAAGTAGCTCTAGTTTGTTCTTCTCACTCCTATGCTATGTAGGATTCCATAGTATGAATATGTCACAATTTATCCTCTGTCGATGGAGATTTAGGCTGATTCCTGTTTATCGCTATTGTGAATAATGCTGCTATAATAATGAGAGTTGTAACAATAGCTTAAGCATATAGCATTTGGCCTGTGCCTGACTAACTTATTAACTGTATTAACTTACTTAGTTCCCACAACAACCTTGTAAAGATTTAGTAACTATCCTTAGCAGGGCATGGTGTCACACTCCTGTAATCCCAGTAGGGAAGCTGAGACAGGAGGATTACAGATTCAAGGCCAGCCTTGACAACTTAGCAAAACCCTGTTTCAAAGTAAAAAATTTAAAAAAGGGCTGAGGGACGCTTGTAATCCCAGCATTTGGGAGGCTGAGACTGGAGGATCCGGGTTCGTGACCAGCCTCAGCTGCTTAGTGAGGCCCTCTGCAACTTAGTGAGACCCTGTTTCAAAATAAAAAATAAGGCTAGGGCTGTAGCTCAGAGGTAAAATGCCCCCAGGTTCCATCCCCAGTACCGAAAAAAAAAAGGGGGGGGGGGGATGAGGGCCATAAAGAAGAACAAAATCCTGTCATTTGCAGGGAAATGGATGGAACTGGAAAACATTATACTAAAATTAGTCAGTCACAAAAAGTAAAAAATCGTATGCTCTCCCTAATATGTGGAAGCTAGGGAGAAAGTGGGACATAAGAGGGACTCTAGACAAAGAAGGAGAAACCTTAGATGAGCAAAGAAGGTGACTTAACTGAAGGTGATGGGGAGGGGGGACACCCTAATGCACGTTGATGTACTTTCGTTTTTTCTTTTCTTTTTTTTTGCAGTACTGGGGATCGAACCCAGGGGCAATCTACCTCCGAGCTATACCCCCAGCCCTATTTTTTTTATTCTTTATTTTGAAACAGGGTCTCACAAAGTTGTGGAGTGCCTCACTAGGTATCTGAGGCTGGCCTCAAACCCGGATCCTCTGATCTCAGCCTCCCAAATGCTGGGATTACAAGCGTGTACCACCACACCTGGCTTCACATGATGTACTTTCACAAACATATCAAAGTCAATCACTAAACTGAACTTCAGAAGGAGGGAGTGGGGCAGGAATTGGGAAAGGGTTAAATAAGAAATGTGTGCATGTATGCCTTTACCAGCTTGTACCTAACAAAGATGTATGATTACAATGCACCAATTTAAAAAAAAAATTTTTTTTTAAAGGGCCGAGGGTGTAGCTTGGTGGTAGAGTTCCCCTGGGTGCAAGCCATAGTATCAAAATAATAATAACAATAATAATAGTAACTACTATCTTTATCCCACAGATAAAAATGGGGCACAGAGAACTAGGCAACTTGTCTGAGGCCACCCAGCTGTATAAGTGGCCGAGCTGGGATTTTAGTTCATATATATATACATATATATAATTTCTACTATATACAATATATGCTTCTACTATATATAATTTATATATAATATATATACATAAATATATATTTATTTCTATTACATATAGTCTGTGGACACTCAGCTACATGCTATGAACATTCTTTTACAGATCTTCTGCTACATTCAAGAATTACACTAAGGATTCAGGCGTGGTGGCACATGCCTGTAATCCCAGTACTTGGGCAGCTGAGACATGAGGATCACAGGTTTGAGAACAGCCTTAGCAAGTAGTGAGGCTCTCATCAACCTAGCAAGACACTGTTTCAAAATAAAAATAAAAAGGGATGGAGGTGTAGCTCAGAGGTAGAATGCCCCTGGGTTCAATCCCCAGTACCAAAAATAATAATGATGATAATAATAATATAATAATAATAATAACCCTCAGAAAAATACATTAGAATGGAACTGCTGGATAATTGACAGCCCATATTCAACTTCACTAGATACTGCCAGACTGTCTTCCAACGTGATTGCAACAATTTACATTTGTAATGGATGAGAATAATTTAGTTTTTTGTTTTTCTCTGGTGACAAAGAACATATACATTTCCTTAAGAAAAAAATGGTGTATTTTATGTATATATTAGGATTAGAACCAAAGTGATTCTAAAGGAAGGCATCTTTATCACTTAGGACCCACTCTCTGCTTCTCCTGGGGTTGCTCACTTCTAAATCTTCCTTGTCAGAGTTTTAGAAAATAGAGTTGACAAGCTCCACTCCTACTATTTGAGTCAGACTCAGATAGAGGCTATTATCCTAAAGTTTAGCTGATCTTAATCAGATTTTCACATCTGCTTATGAGCTGTGGTTTGGTGGCAGAAAGACTTGATGGTCCAACAAGGGTTAGCAAATTACACTTGTGGGAAATCTGGCTAAAAATAAATTATGGCCCTTTTTTGTATGGCCCCCCAACCTAAGAAAGTTTTTTACATTTTAATAGGGATGCTAACACACACACACACACACACACACACACACACACACACACACACACACACACTGATCAGCAAGCCTAATGTATCCCACAGAGCCTAACATACAGTCATGCCTCGCATAATGACACTTTGGCTAATGACAGACTGCATATGCAATGGAAGTCCCATAAAACTATAATGGAGCTGAAAAATTCCTGTCATCTAGTATTTTTACTGTATCTTTTTTATGTTTAGCTATGTTTAGAAACACAAATATCTACCTTCGCCTGTGTTCAGTAATATGCTGTACAGGGTTGTAGCCCTGAAGCAATAGGCTATACCAGATAGCCTCCTTGTGTAGTGTGCTACAGCATCTAGGTCTGTGTAAGCACATTCTATGATGTTTGCATGGTGGCAAAATCACCTAACAATGTATTCCTTAGAACACAGCTGTATTTACTATCAAAATCATTTAACAATGCGTTTCTCAAAACAACTATTTACTATCTGGCTATTTACAGAAAAAGTTTGCCAACCATTGGTTTGCACAATGCTGCTATTCTGCAGGGCTTATAATAGGCAGGTTTTCCAAGTGTTTGACAATTCAATGCAGTTCACAATATACAAAGTTCATAGTTGAATTTTCAGATCATTGGAATCGGGAGGGTAACTACAAATGGTATTCAATGATTAGGGCAGTGGTCTAATCACAGAAAGTTTTTATTATATGTTGAGGTGTTAACTTTGGGTAAAGGGAATTAGGGAATTTTTTTCATGTTATTCTTTCCATTTTTGTGTATGTTTTAAAGCATTTTTAAAGGATAGAATTTCAAATTAGGAACACGATTCTTGGGAAAAAATCTCTTGAATTAGAATTGGTTTCAAGTCTGATTATGTAATGCATGTGTGGAAAACTACCCACGCCCAGAATATTTTAATCATTTTACTGTAAAATATATAACATGAAATCCATTTTAATTACTTTTAAGTGTATAATTCAGTGGCATTTGAGTACATTCACATCATTGTGCAACAATCTCTAGAACTTTTTTCCCAAACTGAAACCATATCAGTTAAACAATAACTGTTCAAACCCTTCTTTCTTAGACCCTGGAAACCACCATTCTACTTTTAGTCTGTATGAATTTGATTCTGAGTACTTCCTATAAGTAGAATCATACAGCATTTATCTTTTTGTGACTGGCTTATTTCATTTTCCATAATATCCTCAAGGCTCATCTGTTTGTAAAACATAAAAATTTCCTTCTTTATTAAATTGGATAATATTCATTTTATATATATATATATAATTTTTTTTTTTATCCATTCCTTGACGGACACATGGGTTGCTTCTACCTTCTGGTTATTGTAAATATTGTGGCTATCAACGTAGGTATACAAATATTTTTTATGGCCCTCCTTTCAATTCTTTTGGCTATATACTCAAAAGTAAGATTTCTCAATCATACTGAAATTCTATTTTTAGTCTTTTAAGGAACTGCCATACCATGTCTTGCAGGGGCTATACCATTTTATGTTCCCAGTGGCAATGCACAAGGGTTCCAGTTTCTCCACTTCAACAACTCTTACTATTTTCTTGCTAATGCTTTCTTAATGGGTGCAAAATGGTAGTTCCTCATTTTTGGGGGTTGTTTTTTTTTTCCGGGACTGGGAATTGAACTCAGGGGCATTCTACCTCCAAGCTATACCCCCAGCCCTATTTTTTATTCTTTATTTTGAAACCGAGTCTCACTACGGTGCAGAGGACCTCATTAGGTAGCTGAGGCTGGCCGCGAACCCGGATCCTTTGGTCTCAGCCTCCCGAATGCTCGGATTACAAGCATGCACCACCACACCCGGCTCGTTTTTTGTTGTTTTTTTTTTTTTAAATTTCCATTTCTTTACTAATTAGTGAAGATATTTTCATGTGTTTACTGGTTGTCTTAGCATTCTCACTGCTATAATCCAAAGACCTGACCATGTAACTTAGAGGAAGGAAGATTTATTTAGTCACAGTTTCCTTGGGGATGTGGGGGTCCAGGCCATGTGACCGCAGATCTAAGGGCATGATGGAGGGAAGTGGAGAGAGGGAGAGCACCTAATTCACTTTCACATCATGGAGGCCAGAAGCACAGAGACCAAGCAAGGGGAGGAGGAACCATATACAATCCCCAAGGCTGCACCCCCAGGGACCCACCTTCTCAGCCTCACCCTACCAGCCCAGGCCACCATCCAGAGAACGAACTTACTGCTGGGATTATAACCCTGATGACTCAATTATATCAACTCTAAACAGCAACTTAGGAGCTCTTCAGGAGTCATTCTGTATCTAATAATAACATTGGCCACTTGTATATTTTCTGTAGAAAAGTGTCTACTTGTCATTTGCCCGTTTTTATTTTTTTTATTGGTGCATTGTAATCATACATCTTTGTTAGGCACATGCTAGTAAAGGCATACATGCACACATTTCTCATTTAACCCTTCCCCAATTCCCGCCCCACTCCTTCTCCCTCCCTCCTTCTCAAGTTCAGTTTAGTGATTGATTTTGATGTGTTTGTGAAAGCACATCATGTGCATTAGGGTGCCCCCCCATCGCCTTCAGTTAAGTCACCTTCTTTGTTCATCTAAGCTTTCTCCTTCTTTGTCTAGAGTCCCTCTTATGTCCCACTTTCTCCCTAGCTTCCCCATATTAGGGAGAGGATACGATTTTTACTTTTTGTGACTGACTAATATCACTTAGCATAATGTTTTCCAGATCCATCCATTTCCCCTGCATCATTTGCCCATTTTTAAAATCAGGTAGTTTGGCTTTTGTGTTGGTGAGTCATAGTTCTTCATATATAGTTAATATTAACCCCTGATGTGTGAATGTTTTTTTCCCATTTCTTGGGTTGCCTTTACATTCTTTTGATAATGTTCTTCAATAAAAAAGTTTATAATTTTGATAGAATTCAATTTTTCTATTCTGTCTTTTGTCATCTGTGGCCTTGGCATTATATGCCACTTTATTTATTATTATTATTTCATGAGAAAATTATTTCTGACAATAAAATTTTAAGCATTTTGGAGTCAATTCATAAAGTCAATATAGCTTCTAAAACTTAAGGAGTTTCACATTAGTCAACATTCTAATTTTGACTCTTCAGAAATGTATTTTTTTATATCAATAGAACTATTTTATCAACTTGTTTCTTCTGTCAACCCTATTACCCAGAGACAGTTAGATGGCAAAGACAAGGTAGCACAAGCTGGTAGTAGTCATCTAATAAGCTTCTTCTCAGAAATAGGATCCCAAATTTTTAGCTGAGCACATGGCTACCCAGAACAAAGATTGCATTTCCAAGTGTTCCTTTGAGCTAGGTGTGTCTCTATGGCCAAGTTCTGATGAATGGGAAGGCATATGCAGTTTCCCAGAAGAGTCCTTAAGTAGCTGCAGAGTGCTCTTTTCCTCTTCCCTCTTTCCTGCCAACTGGAAACGCTGAAGCTGGAGTAGTTATTTGAAAATGGGAGTCAAAATCTACACAGTAAGGATGGTAGAGCAGCAAGATGGAGAGAACATTTGGTCTCCTGATGATTGAACTGCCTCTCCAGCTCCTAGCTGCCTGGGTTTACATAATAGAAATAACCCTTTAACTTATTTAAGCCACTGTTTGTTTCTATCATTTATACTCAAACCTAATTCTAATACAGACATCCAGAAGATTATTGACTGCTACACAATGCAGTCAGTCTCAAAATGATTACACACTTATTAAATAAAAACAGATTAATCTAGAAATGGAGGATGATGAATGTCTTGTGTATCTGCCAGATGATGTTGCTATAAAATGAAATCTCATGCTATTTAGCAGCCCTTTCTCAGGATGTATAACACAGATGGCAAGAACGTGTTTATTAGTCTGTTGGACACGTGATATGATTTTGAAGCATTATTTAAAATACAAAGATATGTGATAGATTCAAAGAAAATAGGAAGCATAAATTTCTACTAAGACAACATGAGCAACATATTGATTGTGGTCATTTGAAACTAGTCACATATTAATAAGAATAGTACTCATTTTGTAACAAATCAGCCAAACAAAATTACAGCAAATTAGATAAGTTTAGATTCCCTAAGTTTAAAAAAACTACTTTGAACCAGATGTGGTGGCACACATCTGTAATCCCAGTACTTGGTGGCAGGGTGGGGGGGGGGCTGAGATAGGAGGACCACGGATTTGAGGCCACCCTCAGCAACTTAGTGAGGTCCTGTTTCAAAATAAAATAGGGCTGGGGATGTAGCTTGGAGGTAGAATGCCTCTGGGTTCAATCCCCAGTACTGAAAATAACAACAACAAAACTTGCTTAGAAACACATAATGCAATCTCACATATTTGCTGTCATTTAGTTGTGTAAAGACTTTCTATGCACACTACTAGCTTGTTCTAAATGTCTCAGGAAGTACTGGGAAACAGTAAAGTACCACTAAGTCTAAGCATACCTTACATGTGGTACTTATACTTAACTTAGGCATTCAGAGAACATCAACTGCCTCCCTTCCACTAAATGCTGAGCAAAATAAGACAAGGCCTATCCCTTTAAATTTAGATTCTTCTAGAACAGCAAAATGAAAATAAAATACATTGAGGACAACTGACATACACTGAGCATTCACACTGAGTTAGGCATTATTCTAAGTACTTCATATGTCTCTTCAATGCAAAGCCAAGGCAATCACACAAGACATATTATTTTATTCAAGGAAACAGGCATCAAAAAAGCTTAGAAACTTGCCAGAGGTTACATAGGTTGTAATACAAGAAATATGGTTTAAATTCGCATACTCTGGCTCCAGTGCCCACAACTTAAACCACGATGCAATACCACATCTCACATGAACAGAGACATATAAAATATACTTTGGAGGGCCATATGTGTTCTCTAATATGCACAAGCTAGGGAGTAATTGGGATACCAGAGGGACTCCAAACAATGGAGGAGAAATCTCAATGGAGCCAGAGAGGTGGTCTAAGGGAAGGGGAGAGGAAAGACTGAGGTTTATTGATGAAAATACTACCATCAACTATGTGCACATAAGTGAATATACCAATGTCAATCTTAGTACTCTGTATCAGGAAGGGGAAAATGGGGAGGCAGGGAGGAGTGGGGGAGGCATGGAATGCTGTGTGCATGTATGTCACTGTCAACACAATTTACATTATGATGTGAGACTATAATGCACCAATAAAAGCACATTATAAAATAAATACGACATTCCTAAAAAAAAGATGCTGTGGAACATAGAAAGGCAAGTTAATTCTGACCAGAAATGCATCTTCAAGGTCTTGAAGGACTTAGATCTTGAAGAATAAGCAAAAATGCACAAAAGGCAGAAGGAATAATAACTTGCAAAAGCATGGGGAGCTAAACAATATAAACTTGTAATTGCAAGTTGAGTGGCTGTCAACAAGTACAGGAAGAAGGATGCTGAAAATGAGGGCAGAGAAGTAGGCAAAAATCTGTGGGCTGAATTATAGCATAGATTTGATCCTAGTACCTACACGGAGACCTACAGAAGGACTGTAAACAAGAGAAAAACATTATTTTGTTTCTATTTAGAAATATTATTCCAACATCAGTAACATAAAAAATGAATTAAAGCAGATGAGATTCATTGAATATTACTGGAATTATCCAGGAAAACCTTGATGAGGGCCCAAACCAAGCCAATGGTAGCAGATATGCAAAAGGAAAGATAAATTTGAAAGATCTTTAGGAGCCAGAATCCATGGGAGATCTGTGCAATAACATAGAAATTGCCACCCAGGGATTTCTAGAGCCCCACCCCAGGAGACTTAATGGATGAATGCAAATCATTAGACACAGTTTACTTAGTAACTCCACGTAACATAACTAGGCAGTATGAGAGAGACCGTTTTAAATGCTGACATACAAGAGATAGCACAAGAGTGCTCCAAGTGCAGAGGATCTGGCAAAAGTCAAATGACCTTGGGCAGATGATTGGCACTTGTTTAAAGCTTAGAAGAAGACAACTTGAATTTTTAATATTTGAAATCATTTCTTATCACAACTCTGTGCTATGCCACACATCAGGTGTTGACATGTTCTGATTGTTTCAGAAGACATTTGGCAGTATGGGGGAATGAGCAGACTATGTAAATACATAGGGAGAAAGTAGCAGCCTGTAAATATAAGTCAGGTTGGAAGGTTGGTCAACTGCCCTCAAGATGAAGGGTCTAGATAATAATTAGTGTGTCAGAAAAGGGGAGTGACTACTGATTAGGTCTAGCCTTAGTTTGGAAACAACAGGAATTCCTAGAAGAAAAGGCACGTGCTGCTTTGAAATAGAAACCGAATTCTTATTGAAGATAGTAATTCTTCCAAAATGCCTCTTTTCAAAACTACAGCATATTTTATAGTTCAGCAACTGGTAAAACTATTATGTAGAAGATCATCAATATCTGACAAAATAATCAACACTGTATCTAGCTGAAATACAGAACTTTCTACCCAACAACAGCAAATTACACACTTTTTCCAAGTGCCTGTGGAACATTCACCCAAAACAGACCATCTTTTAGTCCATAGAAACTCCACAAGTTTTGTTTGTTTGTTTGTTGCAATACTGGGAATTGAACCCAGGGGTGTCCTACCTCTGAGCTACACCCCCAGTCCTCTTTTTTATTCTTTATTTTGAAACAGGGTCTCACTAAGTGTGGAGAGCCTCACTAAGTAGCTGAGGCTGGCCATGAACCAGATCCTCCTGTCTCAGTCTCCCAAGTACTGGGAATACAAGTATGCACCACCACACCCAGCTCTCCACAAGTTTTCAAGAGTTAGAGTATGTCTTCTAACCATAATGGAATCAAACCAGAAATTGGTAACAAAAATAAGAAAAAATTCTAAACATTTGGAAACTAAACAATATACTTTTAAATAATTCCTGAATCCAAAATGGAGTTTCAAAGGAAAATTTAAAATTCCATTGAAATTACAACATATAAAAATATGTGGGATGCAGCTGAAGCCATGATAAGAAACTGAAAGCACTTATATGTTTATATCAGGAAAGAGGAGTTGGGCAAGATGGCACATGCCTACTTGGAAGGCTGAGGTGGGAGGATCACAAGTTCGAAACCAGCCCAAGCAATTTAGCAAGACCCTGTTTCAAAATAAAATTTAACAGCTGGGCCTGGTGGCGCACGCTTGTAATCCCAGCACTCGGGAGGCTGAGACCGGAGAATCTGGGTTCAAGGTCAGCTTCAGCTACCTAGTGAGGCACTCTGCAACTTAGTGAGACTCAGTTTCAAAATAAAGAATAAAAAATAGGACTGGGGGTATAGCTCGGAGGTAGAACGCCCCTGAGTTCAATCCCCAGTACCGCAAAAAAAATAAAATTTAACAACAACAACAACAAAAAGAATAGTCCCAGATTAATAAACCAAGTTCCTACCTCAAGAAATTAGAAAAAGATGAGCAAAATAAACTCAAAGCCAGCAGAAGAAACAATAAGGAGCAGAAATCAATGAAATAAAAAAAAAAGAAAGCAATAGAGAAAAATGATGAAATAAGCTGGTTCTTTGAAAAAAGTCAATAAAATCAATAAATTTCTAGCAAAACTGACAAAAAATTAGATGAGAAGAGACAAATATTACAAAATATTACCAAATCAACAGGAATGGAATAGGGGATATCACTGCAGATCCTGCAACCTTTAAAAGGATGATAAGGAAATTCTACACACAGCTCTGTGCTCATGTATTCAGCAACAAGAAGAGATGGACCAACTCCTCAAAAACCACAAACAACCAAAATTCACCCTGTAATAAATGGATAACCAGATTAGTCCTATAATCATTAGAGATTAAATTTATAATTTCGAATCTCCTTTTTAAAAAGTGCTGGATTTCGTATTTCTGGTCCAGCACTTGTAAAATTTTATTGATTTTTTTTCAAAGAACCAACTTCTTATTTCATTGATTTTTCTCTATTGCTTTCTTGGTTTTTTTTTGTTTGTTTGTTTGTTTTTTATTATTTCATTGATTTCAGCCCTAACAATGAGTAAAAAATGAACAAACTGAAAAATCAACAGGTCTTCTTAAATTCATAAGAGAAGTGAGGTCACAGGTAAACTGCTGTCCTCCAAACTTTAAAGACAGGTAAATAAAGAAAATCGTAACTACCAGAGAAGAAGCTGTGAGCAGAAAAACTAGTCCTAGGTAGGAGAACCTAAAATGTAACTTAAAAATTGCTGGAGGATCAGTGTTGACAAGCCTGAGTCCCAACTCTCGCTGGACTCAGTCCTGGGTGGTGAGGAGGCACGCTTGTTTTACTTCCAGGTGTTCTACAGGCTCTCACAGTGAATACTGGAGAAAAATCCCTTTGCAGTTCCTGAAGAGCAGAGAGAAAAATCGTTTTTTAAATATGCCAGAACATCCTGTGTGTGTGTGTGTGTGTGTGTGTGTGTGTGTGTGTGTGTGTGTGTGTTTTAACTGGGAATTGAACTCAGGGTCACTCTACCACTAAACTACACTCCCAAAATTTTTAAATTTTGAAACAGGGCCTCAAGTTACCTCACACTGGCCTAGAACCTATGAGCCACTTGTTTCTTTCTTCCAAGTACTGGGATTATAGGTGTGTGCCACCATGCCCAGCTTTTATTCTTCTTAATGCTTGTCCTCAGGAGAAATATATCAGCCTGCTGGGGTTTTATCAGAACTTAACCAACCTTGGAGAAAAGAAACACTCAACTCCAGCTATCCCACCTAAGGGGAAAATATTGAGAAGTCCTTGCTAAATGCACAGTCCAAACACACAGGCTCACTAAAAGACTAAGGTGTAATCACAGGAATACAGAACACTGCCCCTCACTCCAGCCATTACCACCACATGACCAAAGGCCTATCTATTCACAGACGTTCCCTTTACCCCAAACAGATAACTGGGTTCAGAAATATCAAGGTCTAGCCGGGTGTGGTGGCACAAACGTGTAATCCCGATACTTGGGAGGCTGAGACCGGAGGATCCAGGTTCGTGGCCAGCCTCAGCTACTTAGGCCCTCCACAACTTAATGAGACCCTGTTTCAAAATAAAGAATAAAAAAATAGGACTGGGGGCATAGCCCAGAGGTAGAATGCCCCTGGGTTCAGTCCCCAGTACCACAAAAAAAAAAAAAAAAAAGAAAGAAAGAAAGAAATATCAAGGTCTAAGTCCAAAAGTCTCACTGTAGTACCATATAGATAGATAATTTGGCTGAGAGTTCTGCTATATTATTTCAAAACGAAGGCAAAAAATGGTCTAGATAATATCTATGGGCAAACAACATCATTAAACTCAATTATCTGACTCAAGAGAGAAGCAGGAAAAGAATCTGACAGTAATTTGGTTTTAAGAGAACTATAATAAAATGTTATTATTAAGAAAAACTGAATGGTGTATTTTCTAAAGCAAAATGTCTACAGAAACATAAACACATTGAAAATGTATGATTGGACCCCCCCCCCAGGGAAAATGCTGGCCTCCATCTAAGGAAAGGCCTTGAACAAATCTCAGAGGACCAAGTGCAAAATTACAAGCAAATCAAGATGTTTTAGACAATTAGCACAAAAAGAAATTACCAATTTTAGGGGATCGTAGGGATGAGGTGGTGAGTTGTCATCACACATGGCTTCATATTTAGTTTATGTTTCATGTTTCTGTCTCTTGTCTTGAATGCTAAGCTCCTAGAAGATAGGAAATCAGTGTCTTCCTTAACTCAATGTCCAAAGTTGGTGCCTCAGTCTGAGCTCATTAGAAAAAAATGACTCTGAGGTATGACTTCATTGGCAAGCACAATCCCAGAGCACAAATGCAAGATAATATGTTGACCACACAGGCTACTATTCCACAACAAGCCACAGCTTGACCAGCATTCCCACGTGGCCACGCAGAACATGTCTGGATGTGCTCTAGGGAAAAACCACAACTCGTTGGAGGGAGAAATGGAAACAGAATTTATCTGCCAGCTGCATCTGGACTCCCATGATCAAAGTTTTCTCACTGATCAAATCCCCGAGGAGTTTACTGCCCTGAATGTTCAGGCTGGAGCCCCTTCAGCAGCCACTAGGGTAACAATATCCCATGTCTTGTGGCACACGACTGCATACAAATCTGAAAATGATAAGAGGGCCAGAGACTCTGAGGAGTAGCCCCAAGTGAGAGCCATGCAAGGTCCCACAGACTTCACGACAGCAGCCATAGCAAAGCCACAAAAACCAAGGCTCTGGGATTCAGGTGAGGCTGGAGGAATGCATTCATTGGTAAATATCTGTGCATAGAACCTTCTTATAGTCTGGATGCTGAACAGGAAAATGACAAGCACCAGTATAGCTTCAACATCCCGTGTTACCCAACTTCAAATATAAATCTCGCTTGTTTGATCAGCTCTAGTCAGCTTTCCCCCATACCAGCACTGCTCCGTTGTCTCGGAGACAGGGCTGAGAGACAAAGCATTGTTATTGTCTGTGCTCTTTCAAGACTGGGTGTTTTAAGAACGGCCAGCAGGTTCAGGTCAAACTGCTGTTTTCAATCTATCTCCCCAGTGATTCACTCTGGCCTCAGAATCCCCAAAATGCAGCCTTTCTCCTGAATAGTAGCCTAAGGTCATTCATTCACTTGCATTTTACACTAATTTTAAGTAAAAGAATTTTAAATATCAGTAAAGGCATATGCTTATGCATACAATTTTAAATAATTCAAATTCTCTAGTTTTTTTAAGAAGTTATCAATAATTGCATAATTTTGAAGCTGGATTCCTCTGGGTTGTAAATAAGCAAGCCCATCATCATTTTTCTGAATGAATCAGAAGTTCTGTGAGATCTTGAAAAATACATACTCGTATAAAGACCTGTAGAATAATGGAAAGGGTTTGGGGGGGAGTTAAGGAAGGGAGGAAAGAAAGATTGCAGGAAGAAACAGTTCAAATAATACTATGGCAATATTTGAAGGTATTACTACCAATTTCGCTAACATGCAGGGAGAGGGAGGAAGACGGAGCAGAGTGGGATT
The DNA here is from genome assembly GCA_004027655.1 of Graphiurus murinus. Taxonomy (NCBI): domain Eukaryota; kingdom Metazoa; phylum Chordata; class Mammalia; order Rodentia; family Gliridae; genus Graphiurus; species Graphiurus murinus. The sequence goes on along the minus strand of PVLC010009162.1, from coordinate 32,503 downwards.
CTGAAGGAAATTCATCAAGAACTGTGTGCATGTATGTTCATATCACATTGAACCTCTCTATGATGTACAATTGTAAGGCACTAATAAAAGTGTGTGTGTACACACACACAAATACAGTATATACCTGACATTTTGCTAATGTTATCATTTTACTGATGAGGAAACTCAATGATCAGATGACTGGATTTGGAGACTCAGATCCAACTCTTGGGTTGTCAACCCATGACTTTCCATGAGATTGAATCCATAGTTCCATTCCTCTCAACTTTGTGTTATCATCAAATGCAATAAGCAGCCAGGCACAGCAGTGCACATCATAATCCCAATACTTGGGAGGCTGAGACAGGAAGATCACAGGTTCAAGACCAGAACATGATAAGCTAGCAAGACTCTTGTTTCAAAAAAAAAAAAAAAAAAGACTGAGGGTATAGAAGTAGAGGGCCCCTGGGCTTAACCTCCAGTGCCACAGAAAAAAATGTAATAAGTAAACTTTATCTTCACACATGACATTTAAAACTTTAGCAGAGCCTGCAGTATTCTACCAAAAATATTCCTTTGGATTGATATCAAACCAGTAGTGGATATTTGTTTTATAGTATGGTTGAACAACTCATTCCACTTTTTTACTTTAAATATCTGCAAGTCATAGTTCACCACCAATCTCCAAGAAAGTAATAACAGTAACATCCATAGAATACTAATATTTTTTATTTTTTTGAGCACCAGGTATTGTCTTGGAGTCTTCATTGATGTCATCTCATTAAATCCTCACAACAGCCCTGTAAGGCAATACTACTATTATTATCACTTACAAATGAGAAAAACGGAATCTCATCAATATAAAACAACTTGACCCAAATCACACAGCAAGCAAGTGTAGACTTAATTCTGGATCCATATTTTTAACATTGACCCAAACTGTCTTAATTTTGCAAAGTCCATTAGATTTAAAGATAAACACATGTTTGTTTGCTTATTTCTTACATGTGAATTAGCTTGTTTAATCTTTATCACAGCCATTTTACAAATAAGGAAACTGAGGATCAAGGATTCCTGATACCTTTATCTTATAGCTGAAAGTGTCAGAGCTTAGAGCCAAAGCTCTAGACTCTGGTTGGTTGGAGTTCTCTGTATTCACTTCTTCTCAATAGAGACTATCAAATGATTAGTCAAAATCAAGACTGCCTATGTTCTACTCTGTTTGCTAATCTATCATCATAGAAACACTATCTAAAATTAGTCCCACAAGTCCTATTAAATAAATTCTTAAAAAACATAGCTGGGCATGATGGTGCACAGTTGTAATCCCAGTACTTGGAAGGCTGAGACAGGAGGATCAAAGGTTAGAGTCCAGGCTCAGCAACTTAGCAAGACCCTCAGCAACTTAATGAGAACTTGTTTCAAAATAAAATAGGGCTGGGGTGTAACTCAGAGGTAGAACATCCCTAAATTCAATCTCCAGCCTCACCCCCACCCCCCAAAAAGATCACTTAGAGCAATTGTTGACCACAAGTTCCTGACCTCTGAATTAACAAGAAACCTCTGTGATCACTGATGTGACTGTAACTTTATTCTGGAGCCCCATCAGGATTTCAAAGATGAGAGGTAATTGAGGAACATATAAGAAATGATAAATACAGCAATAGAGTCTTCAAAATACCCCAAATCTTCACAGGAAGTGGAAAAGATTGTTGAAGGAGGGAAGATAGAACCAGGGAGCCAGAGATGAATAGAAACGAAGCGGCGCACGATGACAGTACTGTAAATACTGATAGAAACAGAATGTTTTCTTGAGGAAGTTCGGTTACTTCCTTAGAATAATGATTTATTCTTTAGTATTGGATTTGGCTGCATATAGCAGAGGAAATAAGATAAAGTTTATGTCTCTTGCATAACGGAAGTTTCCATGGTGTTAGAGAGCCAGGATCTTTCCACATTGTTGTTTTGCCATTGATGGCCTCCATTTCCAAAGTTGCTTCATGGTTCAAAATAGCTGCTGGAGCTTCAACAAATATATACTCATCTCAGGCAACAGGAAGGAAGGAAAGAATGAAGGGAAGGAAGGAGGGAGGAAGGTAAGAAGGAAGAAACTGCCTTTCAAGAAATTTTTCCAGAAATATCTCATAACACTTCCACTTGCAACTTTTTGAGCAGAATTTGTAATTGTTGATTTGTAGTACTGGGGACTGAACCCAGCGGCATTCTACTTCTAAGCTACACTCCCAATCCTATTTTATTTTTATTTTGAAACAGGGTCTCGCTGAGTTACTGAAGGCCTCACTAAGTGGCTAAGGCTGGCCTTGAGCCTGCAATTCTCCTGTCTCAGCCTCCCAAATACTGGGATTACAGGCAGGTGCCACCACACCTAGATTTGAGTAGAATCTTAGCACATAGTCATATCTACATCTAATTGAAAGAGAGGCTACATCTTTTAGCTGTGTATACTGCCCCCGTATAAATGTAAAGTTCTGTCCCTAAGGAGGAGAGAGAATGGATATTGGATGTGCAGCTAGCAGACTCTGCCACATGTAGGTAAAGGGTAAATATAACAACAACATTAATATAGCAATAATTTACTTGATCTATCTCCTCAAAGACATACACAGCAGGCTATTTCAATATAATAAATAGGCACCATTTTCTATTTACAATTTTTTTTAATGTGGAATCAATTTAGATACTTTTGTAACAAGAATAATTGAAATAGATTGGCTGTGAAGCAAAAAAATGAGGACACCAAGTTTTTTAATATACTAAAATCACAATATTCCTCTAATCCAGCAGTTGGCCTCTGTCCTCAGGCTGCAGTGGCTGGATGCATTTGATAAGAAACCCTTTTACATTTAGTGTCATCTGTATTCTCACATTGTTACACTGCAGATTGCTAACGTTGAACTTGCAATAGTCTACTTTTCTACTTAACTGTATTCATATTTCAAGCAAGCACAGCTCAAATTTCAAGGGAAAACTCCATCAAAAAATGACATGTAACTCCTATACAATCAAAATGTGATATACAAATGAAATGCTTATCTCTTTCTAAAATCACATGAAGATATGTGTAAAGAAAATTTAGGAGATGAAATAAGGTATTTAATACATCCCTATGTAAAAATAACTGTTCTTCCAAATAAATTACTTTTGTTTCCAACAACAATAACAATAGTTATTAACATTTACTGAATGGTTATAATGTGCCAAGAGCAGAGTTGAGTATTTTATCTTATTTGTTCATAAACTGTATGAAGAGCTTCAGTGTGTTTTGTGAAGTTTTGTTCCCTAGTCTCTAGATTGCTTTTTTTTTTTTTTTTCAGTACTAGAGATTGAACTCTGGAGCATTCTACCTCTGAACTATACCCCCAACTCTATTTTTTATTCTTTATTTTGAAACAGGATCTCACTAAGTTGCAGAGAACCTTACTAAGTAGTTGAAGCTGGCCACGAACTTTCGATCCTCCTGTCTGTCTCTCAAGTACTAGGATTACAAGCATGTGCCACCACGCCAGGCTAGGCTTTATCTTTTATTCATTCTTTCCATTAACATGTGCCAAATACCATGTGCCTAACACTATTCTAAATGATGGGGAAACAGGGATAAAAGACAGACACTATCCTAAGGAGATTCAAGGCTTTTTTCTTAAAGTGGACTATAAAATTAGGACATTCTAATTCCTGCATACTTGGGCTCTGGGCCAGACCATCTGGGTTTAAGTCCTAGGCCCATGATTGCCTTGCTATAGGACTTGAGGAAAAATTACATAATTTCTTAGAGTTTTAGTGTTTTCGACTGAATAAATGGTGATAACCCAAACACTGAATGAGATAAACCATGAGAAACACTTAATTAGCTATAGGAGACAATGTAAGGACTCAGTAAATGTTAGCTGTCATTATTATTATTTACTTTTATAAGCAATAGCACACAGGTAGTATAGAAACAGTAAGAAAGTTGCTGACCTCAGACACAAGGCAGAGAAGGCTTTGAGAAGAAATGTCATCTAAACTGGGTGTTGAAGGATGTACAACTCAGGTGTTCCCCCAAGTTCTCCACCTTTTGAAGGGCAACCTTCTTTTTGATGCCCAAATGATAATAATCTGACCCACATCACTATAAAAGCAAGAAGTCTGTCTTTCATTGTGTAACCCCCTCTAGTATAATACTGAAAACCTACCTGTATTAGCTTTCCGTTACTGTAACAAAATACCTGAGATAATCAACTTACAAAGTTTATTTTGGCTGGTGACTTCAGAGGTTTCAGTTCACAGCTGGCTGCTCCATTGGGGTGGACCTGTGGTGAGGCAGAACATCACAGTGGAGAGCTCATGGCAGAGCAAAGCTGCTCACCTCATGGCAACAGGAAGAAACAAGAGAGGAAGGGGCTAGAGTCCCAATATCCCCTTCAAGGGCCCATCCCTAGTGACCTAACTTCCTTCCATTTGGTTCTAACTCTTTAAGGCCCAACCAGTTTCCAATAGCACCACAGGCTGGTGACCAAAACCTTAACACATGGGTCTATGGGGGACATTAAAGATCCAAACTATAGCATTAAAGGATAATGAGAGGTTCCACAAATCCTTGGCTTCCCAGGCCAGAAGACTTTCTGGATTATTGCTCCACTTGATGTACAGCATCTCTGTTCACACCTAACCACCTGTCCCAGACTCTTTCTGCTTTCCCTCTTTCACTTTGGGCTCAAGCTTGGACAGAGACCCCTCCAAAACTCTACTAACACAATAGTTTTCAGGGAAAATATAACCTAAATCCAGAGATAGGCTATAATCTTTTTCATTGATTTGATAATATACACTATTTACATTATTAAACAGATGCTTAGTATCTTACTCTGGAGCTTTTGCATTCAAAGTTATTACCCTACATTCTGGGCTTCCCTGAAAAAAATGCAGAGGTGGTTGTCTTGCAAATACGTTGCTAAAAGGATTCAATCAAGCTGTGCATCCTAAAACAAAGAGAAGTTTCACCAAAGACAAATGTTCAGCAGTTGAGTGTCTCATTTCCTCCAATTTGCTCCCGACTCTATTGTTAGGTATACTTTGCTGTTCTCTAAGTTTATGCTTCAGTAATTCAGAATAGAAATAGCCCAGAGGATTTTAAAGCAGGAAAGAATCATCTTGTTAAAAGACACTTTTACATTCTACTACTGTTGAATACAATACTACATAACCAAAAGTTAGACATATAAGCTAAAGCCTCTGTCTGGAAACCAAGGAAAGCCATTTTTTGGGTAGCCAATAATCATTGAGTATTCAAATATATACACCAAAAGATAAATATTTACTTATTTATTTATTTATTTATTGTACTAGAGACTGAACCCAGTGGCATCCTCCCTCTGAGCTACACCCCCTGGCCTCTTTATTTTTTATTTTGAAATAGGGTCTCGCTAAGTTGTTAAGGCTGGCCTTAAACCAGTGGTCCTCCTGTTTCAGTCTCCCAAGTACTAGGATTACAGGCATGTGCCACCACACCCAGCTCCAAAAAGATTTTTATTAACATTTCTCAAGTAATAATTTGATGGCTCACTACATTCCAATATTATGGTACCCAGAGTACAATTCATCCTGTCTTTGATTGTCATTTCCCATCTCTGCTTTGAATACGCAAGTTTAGGTTTTCCCACCAATATGCCAAGTTTCTCCTTGTCTCTATGCAGTGGGGAATTTTCAAATATATATATATACATATATTAATATTATATCTTATTAAAATTAACAAAAAATTAAAACCAATATTCTGTAATTTATTTCAATCAATTGTTGGAAAAATCAGCTCAGGTAATAGGATAACAAATAGAACAACTTTAAGGAAACTGTAGACCACATATAAATTAGCATTTTTTGATTTGTTAAGGTGTGAGGAAAGTAGATAAGTTTCAATTGTTCAAGTGGCTTTAACACTTGGCACAGGAGGGCTGGAAGAAAGAACTGACTTGTATGGAGACTCACAGTATAATCACTTAAAAGTACACAACCAATCCATACATTCGATAATATTTCTATTTCACTTTGAAGGAAACAGAGGAGAGCAGAGGTTAAGTAACTTATCCTATGGCCACACAATAATAAGAACCTGGGTAGACCTTAGACTCACAAGACAGGGCTTAGAAAGCATAAACAGAAAAGGAGCAAGGACAGGCTTGTCCAGTGTGCATCTCACTGTTGCCAGGTCTGGTGGCACTGGTTCCCCTACAAGGAACTACAAGCGAAGACTACAAGGGCCTTCCTCATTAGCCTCAGCTCCTGAGGCTACCTGAGCAGGCTGGGTCCTGGCAGTGAGCAAAGCCAGGACTCCACCCACAGGAGAGCCATCTCGCGCCATTGCAGGTCCTCTGTCTCCTAGACCTCCCCTCAGGCCCTAAGCCCCCACAGACCCGCTGAGCTCTAGCTCCCTCCTGTCTCCACCATGCTGTCCAGGTTAGAAAACTAAGGTTCCACTGCCTTTTTCTGACTCCTGGCCTTGAACCTCAGCTCACTAACTATTCTCAGGTGGTTAAACCTTCCACTTGGATTCCAGGACAGGATGGGCCATTTTCTTGAACCTGAGCCCATAAATGGCTCCTTATCACATTTTCACTATTGCCACCAGCTGGAAATACCTGCTCTGCTGCCCCATCCCTCAGAGGATCCTCTTGGGCAAGGATTCCTGACTGTATCAGTTCTGAATTGTTTGCTTTGGCCTTTGGGATGTTGCTTGTCAGCCAGTTGCTAACTCCTCTGGGTCTAGGCCAACACCAGCTTCCTTTATCCTTTTCCCAAGCCAATGAATTCTCAATGTCCCTCCTGGCCAAGCCCATCTGAGTTACAGCAGGATGAGGCTTTGCCTTACCATGGAGACCTTGTAAAGGTTGCCACAGATGAAAAGTCTGAAGACAGATCATGTACCATGAAGACTCAAGAGTGCACCAGCTTGGCTGGAGCATCACAGAAAAGAAGTGTGTACAGCAGGGGTGTGCATCTTTCAAAGATGGATCATAAATGATATCACATATTCCACCTCATTCTCTTGGATCCCTCATTCTAGGGGAATCCAAACAACCAGGCATGAGGACATTCAAGCAGCTTGAGGAGAGGTCTATGTGGCTAAGGATTAAAGCCAACAGCCAGCACCAACTTACCAGCCAGGTGAGTGGCTGAATATTCAAATTCAATACTCCAGCCTCAGCCAGACCTTTGTCAGCCACACCTGACATCTGAAGCCAGCCTCAGAAGAGACACCTGAGCCAGAAGCCCCCACCAAACTACTCCAAAGTCTCTGACCATCTGTAACTGCTAGAGATAGTAAGTTATTCTTGTTGATTCTAACTGCACATTTATTTTCACATTTTAACATCTCTGAAATTGGAAAAATCGTATATGCAATCATAATTTAGTGGACAGGTGTTCTTCTTGCTTAACAGTATCTAAAATAACAGTGCCTCTTACAGTCAGTGGCATCTTAAGTTCGATGAAATGCAATAGTCTCTGTAGTCTCTTTTCTCTTTCTTTTACCACAGTATCCAAGAACATATTTTATTCCCTCCCAGACCTGACAAGTCACACAGCAAATCTAAAAGCAGCACTATAATGGGTAGTTCCTTGCACCCATTTAGATCAATTGAGAACAATTTTTCTCCATTTCACCTGACTATTCCACTTTTAGAGCTGTGAAAAGAGCAAATGAGATTTTTGTGAAATACTGGAATTTTTTTAATGAGGGCTGTTTTTACCTTTTTCACAGAGAGGCTTTGTTTAAATTTTTTTTCTTTTTTGCTATTTATCATGGTTCTTCAGAGAAACAGAACAAGAAGCAGAGAGACAGACAGAGGAACAGAGATTTATTATGGGAAATTGTTCACATTACTGTGGAAGCTGACAAATCCCATAATCCACCATCTGTAAACTGAACACCCAGGAAAGTTGGTGTTATAGTTCTAGTCCAAGTGTGAAGGCCTGACAACCAGGAGAAGAGGTGATGTAAATCCTAGTCCAAGGGCCAGGGAATATGAGACCATATATCTCAGTCATCCACTTAACTGAGTCCACCAATTCAAATGGCCTATCCAAAAATACCTGCACAAACTAAGAAGTAATGTCTAATCTGGGCACCCTGTGGCTAGTCAATTAACCATCACACTCTAGGTAATGTCACTCAATGGGAGACAGTATGTGTTAAAGATATTCCTTTTATACCAGACTGGTTGCTTCTGCCAAATCATCAAGCATTTCTAAGCAGGTTGAGTTTTTTGGTCCAATTCCTGGTTTTAAAAAATGATTCATTTAAGAAGACAGGCGGAATGAATCTCACAAACACACATAGACACTCCCTAGGTCACCTGTCCCCTTCTTCCTGGGATGACCTTTCTCTTTGCCATTTGTTGAATTCGTATCCAAGAACCACCTAATGAAACAAAACACTATAGGACTTTACAAATGAACTAAAATATGCCCTGATATCCCCCATCCCAAATAAGCATTTCCTCAACTGGGTTTCCATGACCCTTTGGCTTTATTTCCATTATTGTACTTCTTTGCCACAATTATATTTTAAGAGATCTGTCTCCTTTCACTCCTCTTCATTGGCCACAAAAGTAGCCCTATCTTTCAACAGGGAAGAATTGTATCTCTTAGACATTTGAATTTTCATACAAAGTATCTCAAATAGATTAGTTGTGCTATTTTAGCTGAATGTATTTAATTGAAATGGATTTGTGTACAAGTGTTTTCACCAAATACAATGTGATGGGCCTTTGTCTGTATTGTTATTATATGTATTACTTGAGAGCCAAAGTAATCACAAAAGGAATATGTATCCTGACTAGGAAATTGGACCTTCCCTGAAATTTGGTGAATCTTGTCCTTCTCACTATTTCCAGAAAACAGTGTTACTATGCCAAGCAGAGCCCAACACCTACTTCCCTCCCTCTTTCCCATATCACCCCAGACTCAGCAACTTCAGGTGTTCTAGTTACTTAGTTTTCTAATAAACCTGACCAATTAATATAATGTATATTTAAGTCAAACAAAAATAAAAATAATGGAATAGTAAACCAAAAAATTTTTGTAAAAATTTATCTATGGGAAAATAGGGAATAGAGTAGAAGCAGGTGCAACAGTTATGCTACTCAGGATACATTTTATTTTGTATATTTGACTTCGAGATCATGTAAGTATTTTCAGTAATTATGCAACAAAATTGAATTTTTAAAAAAATTCTCACAGAAGAAAAACAAAGTCTTTAAACAAATCACACAAATTATTTCAAGTGACCTTGCAACACAGTAATTGGACTGTGCAATCCTTGTAGGATAGACCTAAAGATAAAAAATAACTATGTAAATTATCATAAATTGCTTTTAGTAAAAATAGTGTTGGTATAGTGTAGATGCTGTTATTTTAGGAGGTGTGTTTTGTAGGACAGTGCAAATGAGTAATTATACTGGTATCCTTGGGAACCAACCAATTTTCCAATTTTGGAATGGTGAGAGGAGATATAGATGACATAATATTGGAAATGTTAAAAAAAAACTGTTATATTGAGTCTGATTTGGAAGTATCACCATGTCTTTTTTTTTTTTTTAATTTCAAGCCCTGACCATTGAAAAAGTCTAGAAACTCAATTGCAATTTCAAAACATGATTTACACACACACACACACACACACACACACACACACACACACACACACACCCCACATTAGAGAAACAGCTGCTGGGACAGAAAATGTGCCAGATGGAACTGGAATATCACATTATACCAAAAAGCAGGGCAACTTATGATGCTTCCACTGGCTAAAGATGGGACAATTTGAGCCTTAATAAGCATTAAAATATCAAGTAAGTTTAAACTCATACATTCATAATTATACTTCAAACCCTGATTAGCCAGGCATGGTGGCAAACACCTATGATCCAAGTACTTGGGAGGCTGAGACAGAAGAATCACAGGTTCAAAGCCTGCCTCACCAATATAGTGAGGCCCTCTGCAACTTAGTGAGACCCTGTTTCCTAATTTTAAAAAAAAAGGACTCAGAGGTAGAATCTCCCTGAGTTCAATCCCTAGCACCACAAAAAAACAAACAAGCAAACAAAAAGAACACCCTCATTGATCCTACTCATAGGAAAAACCATTATTTTCAAAACTGATAAATAACGAAGAAGAACCGAGTAGGTCTTAACCATTTTTTATACAAAGAAGTTTCTATTTATAGAAAGAATCCAGCTAATAATGATACAACTTAAATAGATCAACTTAATGATATAACTTAAATAGGTTACCACTTTGTAAACTCTCATGAAATGAATCTAAGAAAAGATTAAATGATTGCTAACATCAAAAAAGAACATTATTGTGTCCAAATAGAAGTATACAAGACCACATTTGAAGCAGCCCACATGCCAAATAACAAAAGATAAATCTCTCAAGCCCAGGAAAAAATAAAAAGCAAGTTATAGAAACATGATGAAGAACAGATCACGTAAAGCAATACCCAGGGGATATGTCTTAGTCCATTTGGACTTCTAAAACAAAATACAATAAATGGAATGGCTTATAAACAACAAAGATGTATTTTTCCCAGTTCTGGAGGCTAGAAAGTTCAAGATGAAGGCACTGGCAAGTGTGGTGTCTGGCGAGGGCCGGCTCACTGGTACATGTGCAACTGTCTTTTCACTGTGTCCTCACATGACAGAAGGAGCAAGGCATCTCTCTTGGGCCTCCTTTCTAAAGACACTAATCCATTCATGAGGTTCTGCTCCTCTGACCCATTCTCAAAGGCCCCACTTCCTAATACCATCACCTATGGGGTTAGAATTTCAGCATATAAATTGGGGGAACAGGGGACACAAACATTCAGAACAGAACAGGATGCAAGAAACAAAATCCAGACCACGAATAATTTTACAGTACAAAATGACCCTGTTTCTTCAATAAATAAATTACAACGAAAAAAAGGGAGAGATGGGGTAATTACATATTAGGGGGGAGGTGGAGCAATTATATATTGAAAGAGTCTGAAAAGCATACCCATTAATAACAGTCTGTGGGTTGTGTTTGGATTGTGACTCAAAACTAAAAATTTTTTTAAAAATTGAGATAGAGAAATTTAAATAACTATTTTATAATATTAGAAATTATTGCTCAGTCTTTAGGTAAAACAATACTACCCACTCTTTTGAAGATACCTACTGAAAATTTGCAGACACGATGTTTGGCATTTGTCCCAAAATAATCTAGCACTGGGAGAAGTGGGTGGAAGCACAAAAAACCCCACAGAGTGATTGCAACTGAGTTAATGGATACCTAAGAGGGTTCATTATACTATTCTCTCTACTTTGTATATGTTTGACATTTTCTGTAACATAAAGTGCTTAAAATGTGCCAAAAAATAACAATATATTTCACACCTACAGTAAATGAACCATGTAGAATCTTCAAGGAGTAAAAACAGCATGCACACATATAAATAAACTCTGCAAGTTTCCTTAAGGTGGTCAGATATTTGGTGACAAAAGACACCAAGGCCTGGAGAAAATACTTACTTAGGTCAACACAAACTCACTCATCTCTGCATTCTGTGCCGAACTTCATCTTTAGATAGTTTGCTCTGACCACATCAATCTTCATGTAACATAACAGTGCTTCTAGAAGATTCACACCATAATATGTGCTGAGATTGTCCCCAAACTAGAGATCCCCCTGTCTCAACCTCCAAAGTTTACAATCTACAGGCATGCACCAGCATACCTGGCTCAGCAGTCACCTATAATACCAATTACATCCTGAACATCTTGGAAGGAATCATGCTCATTCCCACAGGTTCCCTAGCAATGCTAAGGCATTTTCCTGGGCATCTGTACCTCTGCCTGGGCCCCTGATTTTAGACTGACTGGTGCCTGCAAGTCTCAGCTACCTAGTGTCCTCACATTGGAGGCTGCACAGGTTTTGTACATAATTTTATAAAGAAGATAAACATTCCTGGCTCCTCTCCTGTAATATTCTGTTCATCTTTCAAGGTCTTAGGTACACAAAAATCCTATTTATGCCTGACCAAGGTTGTTGGGCTGGGACCTGGGTCCAGAGAGGCAGCAGTGATGGTGATGGCAGTGCAAACCAGTGGTTACAGCGTCAGTGGCTGTAGCCATGGAGAAAGGAGGGTGCAAACAGCTCCGGGCCCATGGTAGGAGGCTGGCTTGCCCATCAGTCCCTGGAGCCTGACCCTGTGGAATTGGCACAAATAACAATGCTGGCCTGAAGCCAGGACAGGAACTGATGGAACATGGACAATAAACTTTGCCAGTAAATCATTATGAAATAAAAGTGCACACATGGTCATTGCAAAAAAAAAAAAAAAGCATATCAGGGAGTTATTAAAGAATTTAGAAGCTTAGGTTTTCAAAACTGTTTCAATATTGCAAAGCACATGTCCATAGGCTTAAAATAGAAAGTTAATTTAAAGATCATGGCATTTGATGGAAAATTATACTACTTTCCCATGAAGCTTCAGATAAACAAATTATTAATAAGGAAGATACTTTTTAAGTTAACTTTCTTTATAACTAAAGATACATTAGCAAAATGCATAATCCAACAGTTGGAATTGTATACAAATCATGAAGTCACATTTAGTTTCTTGTACAACCTCTACAAATTACAGGAAATGTCAAAGGAAATATTAAAATTCCATTGTGTAATTTTACATTTAAAATTAAATTTAGATTTATACAGAACTGATTGAAATGAAAAATATTTTTAGAAAAATTGTTCCACTAGAAACACCAGCTCTACATGCATTAAAATTTTTATTTCAAAATAATTTATTGGGAATTTATTGCAAGCCAGGTGTGGTGGCACATGCCACATGCTTATAATCCCAGTACTTGGGAGACTGAGATAGGAGGGTCACAGGTTTGAGGACAGCCTCAGCAAGTAGTGAGACTTCATCAACCTAGTGAGACCCTGCTTCAAAATAAAAATAAAAAAGGGCTTGGGGTGTAGCTTGGAGGAAGAATGCCCCTGGGGGTTCAATCCCCAATACTACTTTTAAAAAAAGAAAGAAATTTACCCCAAATGTCATCACAGATAAAATATACAGGTTATAAAATACTCTAAACAGCTCTATAACAATTGTATCACTGGAAAGATCCTTATTAAAATTTAAAATTCTCAAAAATTATTTGCACTCTGTCAATTTCCAAGAGCAACTATGTCACTTTCAATTGTATCGGTTGAAAATAAAATTGCTAAAAGTTAACATTTTGATGACCTCTTAAATGAATTTGTGGAAAAGCAAGCCCGAAAAACCTTATGACCAGTCAAGATTGAATTAATAATGTATTAATATGTGTTGTATTGTATTGTATTGTATAAAATGATGCCAAAATATCTTTGCCTCTAATAAACTATGTTCTTGTTTATATGCCACTATTACCTCTACTGTATTTATAGGTAATAAAATATTTTAAAAAGGAAAAGCTTTATTTATATTACCTTTAATTTCCTGAGGTATGGGGATCTTGTTGAGGACGTTTCTACCTGTTCCTATGAAATTAAAATAAGAATTAGTAAATGGGCTGACATTAAACTAAAGAGTTTCTGCTCATCGAAGGAAACCAAGAGTCTAAAGAGAAAGCCTACAAAATGGGAGAAGATCTTTGCCAACTATCCTTCTGGATATACAAAGATCTTAAAAGACTTTATACTAAAAAAATAAATAAATAACCCAATCAAGAAATGGACAATTGAACTAAATAGACACTTCACAAAAGAAGAGATACAAATGGCCACTAAATTCATGAAGAAATGTCAAATATCTTTAGGAAACAGAGAGATGCAAATCAAAACTACATTGAGATTCCACCTAGCCCCAATCAGAATGGCAATTACCAAGAAGTCAAAAAAAAAAAAAAAAAGTTGGTGAGGAAATAGTTCAGCCACTATGGAGATCAGTGTGGAAATTCCTCAGAAAACTGGGAATGGACCCACCATATGATCCTGCTGTACCACTCCTGGGTTTCTTTCCAAAGGGGCCGAAACCAGAGAACTACAGTAATATATGCATACCCATGTTCATAGCAGCACAATTCACAATAACCAAATTATGGAACCAACCTAGGTGTCCATCAACATATGGATGGATTACAAAATTATGGGATATCTACAGAGTGGAATTCTACTCAGCAATAAAGAAGAACAAAATTATGCCATTTTCAGGGAAATGGAAGGACCTGGAGAACATTATGTTAAGTAAGATTAGCCAGTCACAGAAAGTGAAAGGTCATATGTTTTCTCTAATATGGGAAGCTAGGGAGCCAGAGGATACCAGAGGGACTCCAGATAATGGAGGAGAAACTTCAGTGGAGCCAGGGAGGTGGTCTAAGAGAAAGAGGGGGTTCATTGAAGGAATTACTACTGTCGGCTATGTGTACATATGTGAAAATACCAATGTCAATCTTAGTACTCTGTATGGGGAGGGAGGTTAAGGAGAGAGCAGTAGGGGTGGGGGGCACCAAGTAACATGTGCATGTATGTCACTGTCAACATGATTTACATTATATGAGACTTTAATGCACAATAAAATCATATAAAATATTTTAAAAACATCTTTTTCCTGCTTATTTTTTACAAGGTCCCTGTGCTTTCATTTTAAAGCAATTCAAAACTCTTACATGAGATGGGAAAAATTATAATTCTTATAAAAATGTTGAACCATTTCCTGCAAGGCCAGCATTATAGAATATTCTAATTGGGCAGGGGCAGGGGTCTTAAAGATCAATACCTCCGTTGTATACTCAGAAAAACTGAAGCTCCAAACAGTATTTGTTTCTAGGTTATACATGATTCAGAGGCAGGCTTGAGCCAAAATCTCAAGTCTCTCAGTTGTACCTGGTACAATTTCCATCATTCATACTTGTTGATTGTTATCAGTAATCCAGGAAGTCAGAAACCACTCTGTTTTGAAAAGTGATATAAAAGCTGATAATCCAAACTGGATTGTGAAACAGGTTAGATATCTACAAACCTTCACTACCAAGAAAAGGGAAAGTTCAGAGAGCTGGAATAATGGAGGGGAACATAGTGATGCTCAAGCCACCTCCAGAAGCAGAGACGAGGGAGATATCCTGCTTTCTTCCCTCCTTCCTCCCTGCCTTCCATTTACTCCACAGATTCCCATTAGCCGAGCTGAGCTGAAAGCCAGCTGAATGAAGAGCCTGGAAAACTCCACCTAGAGGAGTCAGCCCTTTGTGACATCAAACAGAGCAGGGAAGGGGAAGGAGTAAATTTGAAGGCAGCAAGCAAAGGACTACAATGAATAAGCCAAGGCTAATAATTTCAGGTCTGAGTGTTAACCTGAAAATCTAAGAAATTCCAGTAGCCAGATATTACTAGACATCCTCATCATTGAGATAATGCAATTAAAGACCTTACCACAGTGAATGTCATATAGTAAGTGGTGATTATGAAATCATCACCACCATCATCATCATTACTATCACGATTGATATTAATAAACAAAAGGAAGTTCAAAGATGATATTAGAATCAGGGGAGTTTTCCCAAAGATGATGAGACCACCACTCAATATCTGAAATAAAAGACAAAGCTGAATTTATTGCTTACTATAGTAGGAGAGAGCCATGCTGGCCAAACAGTCTGTCCAAGCACAGCAAACTGTTGACCTCACACAGGGTTTTTGTTTGAGAGAAGCACAGGGAGCCAGGAATGGACAGACCTTCAGAGTGTAAGTGGGCTGACATCTGGGGAAGCACGGTCACTCAGGTAAGACTGTTGTTGATTAGTTGGCACTCACAGGTGTGTTTATTGGAGTGAGACTATCCCTGATGGGCTGATTCTATGATCTTCCTCAGGCAAGCTATTCTTTATCAACTGAATGGGTTTAAAACTGGTCCTGGTGGCTACTTGTTTTCATTGATACAGGAAAAAAATATATATCTTTTCCTAGGTTTGAAGGAACTTTCTGATTTTCAGTCCTTCCTCTTGGTTTTCATTCAATCAAAGCTGCAGGAGAGAGCTTCAAGCATTGTGAAAATTTTTACCATTATTGTTGATTTTCTGTCAAGGTGAGATTTTGTTGCCAAAGATTCAATTTGCAGTTTCATGTCTCTGGGCATGATTTTACTCTGGTTTTTCCCTTTGAATTATTTGCTGAATCATTTGTCAGAACAGTGGCTGCACGAAAGCATGGAAGACTCGGCACAATAGACATGGAACAACAGGCGAGTAAGTAAAACTGGAACATATTTCAGGACCATAACTCCACATTTCCCAGACCTGATCATGGAAACAAATCTCAAAAATTTTCCAAGTCAGCTGGGCACGGTGGTGCACACTTGTAACCCCAATACTTGGGAGGTTGAGACAGGAAGATCACAGGTTTGTGGCCAGCCTCAGCTACTTAGTGAGGCCCTCCCTCTGCAACTTAGTGAGACCCTGTTTCAAAATAAAGAAACCTCCAGTACTCAAAAAAAAAAAATTCCAAGCCTATTTTAGATAGTCAGTGGCCTTTTCTTTTAGTTTACAGATTATTCCAATTCACCTCAGGAGGCCCACTTAGCTGGCTGTTGGTTGGAGGCCTCAGTTCCTCTCTGGCTATTGACAGGATGTCTCAGTTCCTTGCCTCCTTGCCACCTCTCTACAGGGCCACTCATAGCATGGCAGCTACCTTCTCCTGCAGTGAATTGTCAATATGAGAGAGAGCAGAACAGAAAATACAATGTCGTTAATGCTTAGGTATGATATACAGTGTTAGCAATCATAAAGAATCTTTCCTGGCTGGCCAAAAATAAAATAAAAAAAATAAAACCATTCTATTACCTATCACTACATACTTGGTTTAAAGAATTTAAGTTGGTTTATTGTACCTTCAGGGTTAAGCTGCATTATTCACTATGCCAGTCAAAGTATCAGAACAAATTTTTTATGAATGCCTCGACTGGTTTCATTTCTGTGGATATGATCATTATTCTCAGGATTCTTTCCCCATAAAAATGCTTTACTTTTGTACTCTTTGAAAGGAACTAATACAGAATGCAGTGGCACACACCTACAATCCCAGTACTTGGGAGGCTTAAGACAGGAGGACTGAAGCTTCAAAGCCAACCTCAGCAACTTAGAAAGACCCTTTTTCAAAATTAAAAAAAAAAAAGTTTAAAGGGCTAGGGGTATAGCTTGTAGGTAAAGTGCTCCTGGGCTCAACCCCCAGTACGAGAGAGAGAGAGAGAGAGAGTCCATTTGGGATGCTGGGGAATTGTATTAGTTACATGTTGCTCTGTATCGAATTCAACTTGAAGAATATTTTCCATAGGAAGATATAGTTTCCAAGGGTCATGAATCTAGGAGCAGCTTATCTGGGTGGTTCTAAATCAGTGTCTCTCATGAAGTTGCAGCTAAGATGTCAGCTAAGGCTGCAGTACTCTGAAGGCTTGAATGAAATGTAGGATCTGCTCCCAAGGAGACCCACCTAGCTGGCTGTTGGTTGGAGGCCTCAGTTCCTCTCTGGCTATTGACAGGATGTCTCAGTTCCTTGCCTCCTTGCCATCTCTCTACAGGGCCACTCACAACGTGGCAGCTACCTTCTCCTGCAGTGAATTGTCAATATGAGAGAGAGCAGAACAGAAAATACAATGTCGTTAATAGCCTTGGAAGTGGCATACTATCACTATTGCCATATTCTATCGGTCGCATGGACCAATTCTGGAACAACATGGGAGGGGTACAGTGTTCAAGGGCCTGAATACCAAGAGGTGAGAAACATTAGGAGATGAACTACCACAGAAATCATGCCCTAGGGATGACCTAGCATAATTCAACAGAGCAATTGACCTTAGTCCTGCACTGGCAATGCAGGGTCTGATTCCATTTAGAAGAAAAAGAAAAAAAAAAAAAAACACTGTAAAAGAGACAGACTTTGGTGGAGCTATATATTGTCTCTGAGTATTATAAGATGAATAGCTATTGTTTGTAATTCCCCTGATGCAAGGACACTTTATTTCACCTATATGTTGCATGCAAAAATTATTGGTAAAGTGAGAGCAACATAGCCTTACATTATGTATGAAAATGGCTAACTAAAAATAGCTTGAAAGAGCTAAATTATAGTTATGATGATAATTGTCTAGACCAAGGGTGAGCAAACTTTCTCTGTAGAGAGCTAGATATTGCTGGGTGTGGTACAGCATGCCTGTGATCCCAGTACTTGGGAGGCTCAGACCAGAGGATTGCAGATTCCGGCCAGTCTTAGCAACTTAGTGAGACCCTCAGCAAATTTGTGAGACTCTATTTCAAAATAAAAATATAAAAGAGGGCTGGGGGTATAGTTCAGAGGCAGCATGCCCCTGGGTTCAATCCTAGTACCAAAAAGAAAGAAATAAAGAAAAAACAGCTAGATAGTAAATATTTTTTTTACTTTATGGGCTACATACTCTTTTTTTTTTTTTTTTTTTTTTTTTTGCAGTACTGGGGTTAAACTGAGGGGCATTCTACCTCCGAGCTACACCCCCAGGCCTATTTTTTATTCTTTATTTTGAAACCAAGTCTCACTAAGTTGCGGAGTGCCTCCCTAGGTAGCTGAGGCTGGCCGCGAACCCGGATCCTCCGGTCTCAGCCTCCCAAATGCTGGGATTACAAGCGTGCACCACCACGCCCAGCTTATATACTCTTTCTTAACTCTACTATTATAGCATTAAGAACACCTGTGGATAATGTCTTTTTTTTTTTTAAGGCCGTAGCTGTTTTCTAATAAAATACTTACAAAAACAGGTGGCAAGCCAGATTTAGTTTGCAGTTTGCAGGCCATAGTTTGCTAACCCCTGGTCTAAGGCAAATCATCATTACTTGTATGGGAAATAGGATAGGCTAAGTCAGAAGTAGAATGTCTTCAAGCAATAAAAGGGGAAAAAAAGTATTGCCAAAAAAGATAATATACAAGAATATGTAGTGAAGAGTTTAATATACCGAAGATTCTTTTTTCAATGGTCTTTAGCCAAAATCATCTACTCCATGTAGTCATCACCTTGCTCTGAGGATCTTGGGTTAATAGTCAACTTCTGTGAATCCTCTCCTCTGAGGAGGATCCGGGTTCACGGCCAGCCTCAGCTACCTAGTGAGGTACTCTGCAACTTAGTGAGACCCTGTTTCAAAATAAAGAATAAAAAAATGGGGCTGGGAGTATAGCTCGGAGGTAGAATGCCCCTGAGTTCAATCCCCAATACTGCAATACTACTACTACTGCTACTACTACTACTACTACTACTACTAATAATAATAATAATAATAATAATAAAATAAAATATCTAATGGTTGTAACTTTTCAGTTGTGTTAAGGGTATTTCCATTTCTTCCAACGATTGAAAAGGGAAGAACGATAAAGTTTACTAGAAGGGACAAAAGCCTTACATAGCTTAAATTTATGAATCAGCATTCTAGTTAAATGTGTCTCTGTATCACTGGATAGAAAACCTGAATATTCTAAGTAAGCAACATGAAATCTAAATAGGAAATTTGAATATTCTAAGTATACAACATGAAATCTTTTGTCTTGTTGTTTAGATATGTTTTTCTTTCTTTTTATTTTTATTTTTTCATTTCTGCCACTGTGAGTGCTATGGATGTTTGATAGGGAAATTATTCAACCCATCCAGAAAATAAATGTACTAAATTTAGCACACATTTATCAACCACAACGGGACATATTACATAAAGTCCAGATGGGGATGCTCAAGAAATCACTTAGGGCATGGTTCTAGTTCATTCCCAACATTTACAATATTTGTAGCTTAATTTAGCTATAGATAAGATAGGAACTGGCTGTGTCCTCACTACACTAGAAAGTTTTCCAGTCAGTGTTTAATATTGTGGTAAGTTTGTCACTGCTGTGGTAGGTTGTTTCATGGAGAATCTGGGCATGTGTCAAGTTGAGGTTTCATCTGGTGCCACAGGATCTGGTCTAATTGGATCTTATCTCCATGGATCTCATAACCAGACAATTCCGAGTGTTTCTTTTTAAATTTTGAGCATCTGAATTCTGTATATCCATTATGGAATTTTCAAACTTTCCCATGGATTCATTAGTATTTTGTTGTTGTTTATATAAGGTCCTTGTATAAAGACTTTAACCAGTCTTATATGCTTTTCTGTTAGATATTTCAACAGCTTTCTAAAGTATTTAGCATCTACAAAATAGTATACTAATTTCTATAGTACCTCTTTTACTGTCTTTACCTTTATTATAGTAACCATTTTAGATATAATAAAGGCATCAAGTAATTAATGTGTTTGCTGTTTAGAGAGTACCTAAGAGATTTAAAATATTTTCCTATCACAGTTTAGATAATTGAATTGCTTTAAAAACATACCATCTATTAGTTTGTCTATTCTTTTATTTTTGTAATTTGAAATATCCCAAAGAGGATTATAGTAATTTGTACAATTTGATCAGTTTGTTAAGGGATTGGATTTTATAAAAGAGAATGGGCCAGTTATTCTACAAAGGCTGATCTTTTTTATTGTGATATAAAAAACATAAAATCTATAAATTACCTTCTTAATCATTTTAAGTGTAAAATTCAAGTGTTAAATATATTCACAGTGTTATAAAAGAGATATTTAGAACTTTTTCTTCTTGCAAATCTGCAACTCCATACACATTAAACAATTCCCCTTTTCCCCCCTCTCCCCCTAACCATCAAAACCACCATTCATTCTACTTTGTTTCTCTGAATGTGACTACTTTAGAGATCCCACGTAAGTGAATCATACAGTATTTATCTTTTTGTGTCTAGCTTATTTTACTTAACCTGCCCTTAAGAATCATTTATGTAGCATTTGACAGGATTACCTTCCTGCTTAAGGCTGAATAATATTTCATCCATTCATCCATTGATGAGCATTTGGGTTACTCCTACCTCTCAGCTACAGTGAACAGTGCTGCTATGAACATATGTATGCAGCTATCTCTTTGAGACAATGATTTTGATTCTTTTGGAATATATACCCAGAAGTGGGGTTGTTGAATCATATGTGAGTTATAATTTTAAATTTTGAAGAACTTCCAGACTATTTTCCATACTTACTGCACCACTTTATAATCCCATTAATAGTGCACAGGGTTCTAATTTTTCCACATTTTTCATTTGTCTTTTTTTAATAGTAGGCATCTCAATGGGTGTGAGGTGATATATCATTATCATTTGAATTTGAATTTCTCTGATGGTAAGCATCTTTTCATATGCTTGCTCTCCATTCATATTTATATTTTGGAGAAATGTCTATTCAAGTCCTTTGCCCATTTTTGTTGTTGTCGAATTATGGGAATTCTTCATGTATTCTGGATATAAACATCTTAACAGAGATAGGACTTACAAAAATTTTCTCCCATTCCATATTTTCTTTCACATTATGTCTTTTGGTACACAAAAGTTTTTAAGTTTTATGCCATCCCATTTGCCTATTTTTGCTTTTACTGTCTGTACTTTTGGTGTCATATCTAAAAAATCATTGCCAAGTCCTACATCTTAAAACTTTTTCCCTATGTTTTCTTTCAGGAGATTTATAGTGTTAAGTCTTACATAAAGGTCTTTAATTGATTTGAGTGTGTTGTGTATGGTGTAAGATAAGGGTCTAACTTCATTCTTTTGTATGCAGATATTCATTTTTCACAATACCATTGGTTAAAAACACTGTCTTTTTCTCATTGAATAGTCTGAATACTCTCGTTGAAAATAACTTATCCATACACATGAAGATTTCTTTATGGTCCCTCTTTTCCATTTGGTGGGTCTAGTTTATGGCCTTGTCTTCAAAATATAAGACCAATCAACCAACAATATTGTCAGTATCTAAGATTGGAGTCATGAAGAATATTAATTCAGCAGTTGATATTAAAGTGTCCAGAATTCTGATCTGGCCATAGAATTACAGAAACACAATCAGAAGATTCTACTCCATTTGGTAAGGGGAATAAGGCTACTGAAATAATAGTGTTTCACCAATGGACAATAATGTGAGAAGAAGAAAGTCTCAATATTTTATAATTAGTTGATAATTTATTAATTTATTTCTATTTTTACTTTTTGTACTGGGTATTTAACCCAGGGACATTCTACCTCTGAGTTACACCATCAGCCCTTTTTATTATTTTGCTTTACTTTATTTTGTTTTGTTTTTGAAATAGGGTCTTACTAGGTGCTGAAAGTCTCACTAAATTGATGAGGCTGGTCTCGAGTCTGAGATCTTCGTCTCTCAGCCCCAAAGTACTGGAATTACAGGCATGCACTACCATGCCCGGCAATGAATTTAAAATAATTTTAAAATGCTGAATGTTTCTCAGTAGCAATAAAGAGTTACTATTTATAATAACATAAAATTTTAACTAATTTAGTTGAAGCCTATAATTGTTCTGAGTCAAGAAAGTTGAGCTTTCATTACTGAATTAAAAGATGGGCTTTAAATAGGCTATAGGTCTTCAGTATGGGTCATGTTGGTGAGTTAATACCTCTAGAATGAGACCCTTTTCATGTTTATACCAAAAAAAAAAAAAGTTTATATATGAAGGAAGACTTTTAAGTGCAAAGGCTTGAACTGTATCTTGGAGGTAGAATGCCCCTGGGTTCAATCCTCACTACCAAAGAAAAAGTAATCCCTTTGCAATATATTTTAACTGCCAGTTTTCAAAGTAAACCCCCTAACCTATTAAAATTGGCAGAAACTGTGTCACAGAGAAGAAATGAATGTCCTTTAGACAATGATTTCCAAGTATCAATTACGATATAGGACTTGGAAAAAGGAGTGAGTTTTTTAGAAATTTTCATTATTTGAGTGCTTCCAATAAACCAAGGCAAATGAAGCCTATTTTTCCTCAAATCTTCCACAACTTAGTATATAGCCTCAAATTTGTCTTTTATTATATTCTTTTGCCATCTGGTACCACAAGTCACTTTAACTTAAAGATAAAATTTTTATCTTTTTTGTTCTTATTGAAAGTATATGTTGTTCTTAAAAATACCTTAAAATTTTGCTCTATAAAATATGATCTACAATAGATTAATAATAGTTATAGTTGCTCTTATAGCATCAAGAAAGCTTTATTGGTCGCTTTGAGAGTTTAAAGGAAGGAAAAGGAGTGTGAAGGTCTAATATCTCCCTTGCAGCAGCATCAGTGGGAGATTTTGGATAACTGTCTCTCTGTTTCTTTGCCATTATAGGACATTGATTCTTTCTACCCTTAGACTTGCAACATCTATAAATATTCTTGTCCATAGGCTTCTGATTTTTAGAGAACAGAAACTTTTTGGTTGTGTCTTAACTAGAGAGCCAAACACTACATTGAATTTTAGCTTATTTTATTTCCAAAACTGTAGATATATCTAGTTACATATTGAATATTTTCTAAATTGGCAATTTTACATTTTAATTTATTTTTATTATTAAATTCTCTATTCTAACATACACTGGAAAAAATAGCCTCTTCAACAAATGGTGTTGGCCAAATTGGTTATCCATATGCAGAAAAATGAAAACAAACCCCACTTTCTCACCCTGCATAAGAGTCAATTCAAGATGGATCAAAGATCTGGAAATTAGACCTTGCAACTACTTGAAGAGGGTATAGGACCAACACTGTAATACACAGGCACAGGTAAAAACATCCTCAATAAGACCCTAAAGGCACAAGAAATTAAAATGAATATCAATATATGGGATTGCATTAAATTGAAGAGCTTCTGTTAGCAAAGAAAACTATCAAGAACCTCAACAGAGAACCAACAGAATGGGAGAATATTTTTGCCAGCTATTCCTCTGATAGATGACTAATACTAGAATATATAGAGAACTCAGAAACTCACTGCCAAAAAAAACAAATAACCCAATCAAAAATGGGCAAGTGAACTAAATAGACACTTCACAAAAGACAAAATACAAATGGCAAATAAATGTATGAAAAATGTTCAACATCATTAGCAATCAGAGAGATGCAAATCAAAACCACCCTGAGATTTCACTTAACCCCCATTAGAGTGGGGGTTCAGTGAAAACAAACAAAAAATGCTGCCTAGTATATGGAGAAAAACAAACAAACAAAATGCTGGCTACGATATGGAAAAGTAGGAACTCTTAATACATTGTTGATGGGATTGCAAATTAGTGCAACTACTTTGGAAAACAGTGTGGAGGATCCTCAGAAGAATGGGAATGACGCTTGTAATCCCAGCATTCGGGAGGCTGAGACCGGAGGATCCAGGTTCGCGGCCAGCCTCAGCTACTAGTGAGGCACTCCGCAACTTAGTGAGACTCGGTTTCAAAATAAAGAATAAAAAATAGGGCTGGGGGTATAGCTCGGAGGTAGAATGCCCCTGAGTTCAATCCCCAGTACTGCAAAAAATTAAAAAAAGAATGGGAATGAACCTACCATATGATCCAGCTATATTACTCCTGGGTATCTACCCAAAAGAATGGAAATCAAACTACCAGAGTAATGGATGCATATCTATGTTTATTCACAATTGCCAAACCAGCCAAGATGTCCATCAACAGATGAATGGATTACAAAATTATGGGATATGAACACAATGGAATTTTACTCAGCCATTAAGAGCAAAATTATGTCATTTGCAGGGAAATAGATGGAACTGGAGAATGTTGAACTAAGTGAAAAACTGGATGTTCTCCTTAATACGTAGAAACTAGGGAGAAAACAGGACATAGGAGGGACTCCAGACAAAGGAGGAGAGACTTAGATGAGTGAAGAAGGCAACCTAAGTGAGGCAGATAGGAGGGAGAGAAACACCTCAATGGGCATGATGTACATACACAAACTTTTCAAAGTCAATCACTATGCTGAGCACAGGAAGGAGGGAAGAGGGAAGGATTAAGGTAGGAACTGGGAGAGGGCTAAGTGAGTGCTGTGTACATGTATGCCTCTACTACCCTGAACTTCATCAAGATGTTTGATTACAATGCACCAATAAAATTTTTTTAAAAATTCCCTATTCTAAGGTTGATCTCATTTACAATAATAGATTTTAACTAAATTTCCTTTTGTATACAATTTGAAACTTTTTTTTCAATTTTTTTCTTCAAATAATGTTTCCTTTAGTTTTATTGTTGTGGTCAATTTTTAAATTTTTATTGCTATTTTTAAGACAATTTAAAATTTTTATATAGCTGGATGATTGGAATCTTTTCTTTCAAATCTTTCTGCTTAATAAGCATTTTCCCTCTTTGAGAGTGAACAGCTGAACAAATTAATACACATCTGTAGGAGAGGAAATCAAGTAGTTAAAAAAATATTAAATTCTTTAACAAATTTCTATCTGTATTCTGAAAGTTTAGGAAGATCTTTAATTGTGGCCCTTAACCCAGAAATTTTATACCAGAACTTGTAATTCATCCTATATTCTAGAAATTTTACACTATAATTGTTCTTTCCCTGGTCGGGGGGAACCCTGAAAAAAAAAGAAGAGTTCATTTAGAAGATCGTGTAAAGCTGAGTAGAAAAAGAAATGCAAAGAGGATAGGTTTCAAAAGGCTACAATGTCTTTGAGAGAAACCCTATTAGAGTGAGAATTATTTTTGAGACATTTGCATATCAGATAAAGAAGAAGACTATTAACTGGTATTTTGTCTCCTTTTTATGTTTTTTTTTTAAGATTTAAAAAAAGACATAAAAGTATATTATCTTAAGTATATTAACTTAAAATTTTGGACATGTCAAAATGTAACATTATTATTCCAAGTCAATTTTTCTTGTGTCATTTAACAAAAAATAAAAGGGCAAAAGTTAGAATTATAAGGTATCTTAAAGGAAATAGAAACTTTTCCAAGAGAAAGAGATCTTGGCATGAACAAACACATAACACACAAGAAATGGCTTCATAAAGATTTTATAATTGAAGCCGGGCATGGTGGCGCATGCTTATAATCCCAGCATTCGGGAGGCTGAGACCGGAGGATCCAGGTTCGTGGCCAGCCTCAGCTACCTAGTGAGGCACTCCGCAACTTAGTGAAACTCGGTTTCAAAATAAAGAATAAAAAATAGGGCTGGGGGTGTAGCTCGGAGGTAGAATGCCCCTGAGTTCAATCCCCAGTACCGCAAAAAAAAAAAAAAAAAAAAAGATTTTATAATTGATGGGTAGATCAACCTTTTTTTTTCACCAAACAATTGCTAATCTAGTGAACCTCCAATCATTAGTCCTCAAGACTGGATTCAGTGGGTTAGAAATTTATCAAGCCTGTGCTTCCACATGTTCTGTATGAAAAGTTCCTTTACACACTTCATAGAAACAGTTCAGGACAAAGCAAAAATACATGAAGCAAGACTTAGTACCTATAGGCAAAAAGTAGCAAAAGAAACAGGTAAGAAACAGGAAAATAAATTAGCTAATCATTAAAAAAGTATCAATTGGCTTACCACCCAAGCAAAAAGTCTAGTTACCTTGAACAAAGACCTATGTCTGATTATATACCCTATAATCTTTAAAACAGAAGATCTAATTGCTTTATACAAGGATGTAGACCTAAACAAAGACCAATTTGGCCATAAGTCCTAAAATAAGAAAATAAATTCAACAATAAGAATTCAGTAAAAATTGTCAGAGATCAGATTATTATCGAGCCTAACTTACTTGGCCGCACATCTGAAGGGCAAATAGAATTTTTACACAAGGTGCCCAGTGAGTACACCTGTTGGCCTCATAGTCCCATGGAATGCTACGGACTGAGTCTTCAAAACAACCTCAGTGGACTGTCCCTAATTGTCATAAAAACAAAGAGAACATTATTCAATATCCAAAATAAAAAGATAAAGCTAACTTTTTGTTTGTCATAATAAAAGTTGTGAGTCAGGCACAATCTTTTCAAGCAGAACAAATGGCTGATCTTACATCATGTTTTGGGGAAGCACAGCATTCGGGAACTGGTTGACTCTGAAAAATGTACGTAGGTTGGCATCATCTGTAGAAGTATGGTTACTCAGGTGAGACTATTGTTTATTGGGTAGCACTTACAGACATGTTTATTGGAGTGAGTCTGTCCCTGACTGGCAGACTTTCAGAAGTGAGAGATTGGAACTGAGTGGTTGCTTTGTAAAATTGTGCTTACTGAGGTGAGTGGTTATCTGATTGAACAGGTTTAAAACCAGTTACGGTGGCTACTTGTTACCATAGCTTCAGAAGAATCAGTCTTCTATGCTTGTAGACAATTTTTCATTCTTGACACAAGAATGGGATAGAGGAAGGGAAAAAGTAAGGGAAAGATTAGAAGCTACTCATGGTAGAGCATGGTGGAGCTCTGAAAACAATTTACCATTGTGGAGGCTGTGTCAGCTTTTGAGCTAGATGGTAAAGTCTTCGGTGTGAGTGAGATTCCTGTGTATAAGGTTGAACTTTGTATGACTGTGTCAGTGGTAGAACTAAGTCAGTGGGAGAAGGAAAAGGGGAATACTGCCAGAAAAGTTGCAGTTGGAATCAGTACATGATTACTTTAAAAGGTTATTTCAAAAGTTTTATTCCTGTGGGGGTTGGTGGCACACATTTGTAATCTCAGTACTTGGGAGGCTGAAACGGGAGGATCCGCATTTGCCGCCAGCCTCAGCCACTTAGTGAGGCTCTCTGCAACTTAGTGAGACTCCGCTTCAAAATAAAGAATAAAAAAATAGGCCTGGGGGTGTAGCTCGGAGGCAGAAAGCTTCTGGGTTCCATTCCCAGTACCTGGGGGAAAAAAAAGTTTTATCCCTGGTGTCATTAACACTTATTGTATGCAATATTCCTTTCCCTCTCTCTCTCTCTCTTCTTTCTTTCTTCCTTTCTTTTTGTGTGTGGTACTGGGGAATAAACCCAGGGGCTTTCCTACCTCCAAGCTACACCCCTAGCCCTATTTCATTATTTTGAAACAGGTTCTAGCTAAGGTGATGAGGTTCTCACTAAGTTGCTGAGGATGACCTCGAACCTGAGATTCTCCTGTCTCTATCTTCCAAGTACTGGGATTCCTGCACGCTACAATATTCCTTTTTAGGAAACATATTTGTAAAACATAGATGTAAATTCACTGAAAGGCTGTTCTATGGTCTGTTTCTACATTTCCTTACTTGTTTTCCCTCTTTATTTGGTCATTATGTCAGGTTCTTTAAAAAATAAAAACAACAACTTCATATTTAATACTACAAGCCACATTTAGTTTTAATTTATGAAATTCTCATCATTTCCAAGGCAACTGGTTATAATGTTATAAAGTTAGAACAAAACATTATAGGAAATAACTCTAAATGTATTTTTTGGAGAGAAGAAGAAGGAAAAGATATTCTCAGTATGATTAGCAGCTTGATCTATGTCTATGTGCAAGGAACTATGTGCATAGTTCCTTGCACATAGACATCTAATAAATAGGATGTATCATTTTATAATTTATAGGAAAAGATATGAAGAGACTTTATGCTAAAACACATAATCTATGTGTCTTTCTTCCTTTGTTTCAATTTGGTTTCTGCATAACTAAAAATTATTTTTAATTTTTTGAAACTCTTTTCCTAGCATTTACAACACAAAAATCTATTTGGATCATCACAGCCCTTTACAAGAAATATGTTGATAACTCTACTACTGTATTTATGGTTTGAAGTGGCTTTACTTGGATAAGCTAGAATATAGAAATATGAAATCAAAGCAATCTATGAGCTCATTTTCTATGGCTAAAGTATTCAGGGAAGCCAGGCATGGTGGTGCACACTTGTAATCTCAGTACTTGGGAGGCTGAGACAAGAGGATTGCAGGTTTGAGGACAGCCTCAGCAAATAATGAGACTCTCATTAAACTAGTGAGACCCTGTTTCAAAATAAAAATTAAAAAATATATATAGGGCTGAGGATGCAGCTCCAAGGTAGAATGGCCCTGGGTTTAATCCCTAGTGTTACAAAAATAAAAAATAAAACAGGTCTAGGAGTATATCCCAGAAGTACAAGGGTACAAGGTCCCTGGGTTCCATCCCCAGTGCCACAAAAAAAAATTTTTTTTAAAATATTCAGGGAAGATGGTCTTTTACAGGAAGATGGTCTTTTACACTTTCACTCCAGCAACACTCAGACCTTCTAGTAATATAATATACGAAGCCACAGACCACTGAGGCAGAACACAGTGAAGTGTCCATTTGGGACAGGGCCTCTTGATCCCTTAAGAATGGCCCAAATATGTACAGACATAGAAAGGACTGCAAGGGACAAGTAATACTTTTGTAAAGTGCATGGTCCATACCACAGTCTCCTGGGAAAACAAAAGTTCTGAATAACTTTGGTTGAATGATTACCTATCAAATGAATAAACTGTAACATATCTAATTTCCCTACCAGACATGGGCTTTTTCCTGTTTAGATCCTTTGCCCATTTTTTGATTGGGTTATTTGCTTTCTTAGCTGTGACTTTCTTGAGTTCTTTGTATATCCTAGATATTAGACCTCTATCTGAAGAGTAACTGGCAAAAATCTTCTCCCACTCTGTAGGCTCTCTGTTGAGGTTCTTGATAGTTTCCTTTGCTGCACAGAAGCTCTTCAGTTTAATGCAATCCCATATATTGATCTTCCTTTGAGTTGCTTGTGCTTTTGAGGTCTTGTTGAGAAAGTTTTTACCTGTGCCTATGTGCGGTAGTGTTGGGCCTATGCCCTCTTCAAGTAGCTGAAAGGTCTCTGGCCTAACTTCCAGGTCTTTGATCCACCTTGAGTTGACTCTTGTGCAGGGTGAGAAAGTGGGGTTTATTTCCATTTTCCTGCATATGGTAACCAGTTTTGTCAACACCATTTGTTAAAGAGGTTATCTTTCTGGTCGCTGTGGAAGGTGTGGGGATCCGCCGCCTGGTTAAGATATGGAGTTCTGGGGTCACTTACTCCACGACTGGTCACTGGGTACGCTGCTGGGCGGCTGGCTTAACAGCTGCTGTGGCTCCACGGCTTGGTACCGCTGCCATGTGGTTGGGCTCCTTTGCTCTCCCTGGTGGGCTTTCTGGGGTCTCTTTAGTTGTAGTTCAAATTTTGTTGTTTTGGTTGCTTTTTTGTTGCTTTTTTTTCTTCCGTCAAGAAGCTGCTTTTATGGCAGATTTGATTCGAGCTCACAGTGCCTGAGGAGAGGTGTTTCACTCAGACGCCATCTTGAATCCCCTCATATCAGGTGGTGAAATTTTGACTTAGGATAAATCGTCACTTGAAAAAGGGCATTTCTATTTGTATATTTTTAATATTTAATGCTGTCACTTTTTAAATTAACCCTATTATATCAATTTATACTGATGGTATCAGTGCCTTGGTGGTTATCTCTTCATAGCTTCATTCAGTTTTATGATTTTTCTTATGCTTTCAGATTTATTAGCATGAGACATTACCTTATTGCTGTTTTTAATGTGTATTTATTTATTTGTTATTGATGGTGCTCTTTAAAGTCAATGACTATTTCTCTGTTGAAGTCTTAGCCCGGCCAGAAAGACCTCGCCTCTAGATGGCGCCTGGCAGAGTGCCAGGAGCGGCTGCAGGTGGTAACATCCTAGGGCTGCCCCACGCTAGAGCGCATGCACCAGCACACCCAGGTGAGAGCGGTATGTGGGCACCTCGTGACTCAGGCCCTGCCCGGATTTAAGAGTCTCCGCCTCTTGCCAGCGAGAAGGAAGGCGGGCAGTTGCTGTTGTTGTTGTTGTTGTTGCTAGAGGCGTAGGTTGTTGGGGGTCTGTTGGAGAGGTACTATTGCAAGGAACGGTTACAGAGAACGAGAGTGGGGTGAGAGAAGCAGGGTTAAGAGAACGGTTACTATTACTGCTTGGGTAGCGTCCTCGATCCCAGAGAGAGAGAGAGAGAGAGAGAGAGAGAGAGATAATAAAGAGAAGTTTGAACCAGCAACGTCCAGTCATCATCTTTATTGGGGCCTCATGGTTGAGGGTTCAGCCTGGGGTCCCGATATTTCTCCTTATTTAAATGTTAGTATCCTTTTGTTCTCCAGGGGTTTTGTTTTTGTGAGAATATAATTGTATCTTTTTTGTCAAAGGAGTAGCTTGATTTAAATTGCCATTTTGTAATCTGGTAGGGACTTAGATTCCTTCACAAAATTAGCGTCTCTTAAGAGTTTGTAGGTATTGACCCTCCTCCATCTTCCCCTGTAGCTGACTGGGAAGAATGGGAAGCTGTAACTCCCACCAACAGGAGTTCAGCACAGGAGGGGCTTTGCATTAGGGATATAAGACCCACCAGGTTCTTCCTCGGGCGTGCTCTCTCTGGAATACGTGGGAGCACCCTTTTTTGCGGAAAAGTAAAATTGCCTTGCCAAGCAAATTTCGAACGTGTGCCTTTTCTTGACCCTATGAGAAGTTATTTCTAACACTTTAGCTAAAGACTAATAATATATTTACAATGTCACTACTTCATCTGCCAAATTTATTGTAAGTAATCATCTTAGTCTCATGTTTTCTTTCTCTCTTCTTTTCACTGTTTTTCATTTTATAAACAGTTTAGATGTTTATATAGACGTGTATTCATCTATTTTTTCCACTTCCCTATTTGCTCTCCTCTCTTTTCTTTTCATTTTTCTACAATTTGACTTGTTAATATCTAACTAGTTTTCTCCTAAAGGGCAGAGACTCTGTTAGTCATCATTATATCTATACGCCTGGCCCAGTCCCAGCAAGTAATGAACAGCCAATAAATATTTGTGGGATGAATGAATAAGTGAAGGAACAAGTGAATTGGCCCCAGTAGTCCATAGACCACTCAAACCTGGATTACATGATGAGGTCATATTTCCTTTAATAGCCACATATGAAGACTATGAACCTATATTACATGGACTGTAGAAAATTCACTTTTCCATGAGGTTTCCCTCCTGTGGACCTTTTACACATTCCATTAAATCAGTTATCATGATCATCTATCATCACTATTGTGTCTAGCAGGTACTCATGCCATCTGATAACTGCTTCTCTGGAATGCCACTCTGCCCTATCTGTCTCTCTCTAAGCATGAACTATGATCCTTCCCTTAGTTCTCTGAAGTACCACTAAGACAGGAATAAAACGGTTAACAAAAATGTACGGTAGATTTGGGTATGAAAGAATTGCAATATGCTAGACAGTATAGATTCCAACAACTACTGGAAGGGGTTACTTTTGGAACACCCAATGTGGCAGTGGCCAGCTCACCTCATCAACAGAAAATCTCCAAGCACCTCCATACATCCATACTCTGAGTACCACCAGACCTAAAAACCCCTGTGGTGGTAGAGGAAGGGTGGGGGGAGCCAGAGAGGGAGAGAGACAGAGAGAGAGAGAGGAAAAGGAGGAAGAGAAACAGAGACATCCTCTCTAAGTTCATGCCCTGCCCCTTATGGCTATTGTGAGGAATGATGACTTGACTTGACGGTTGGGAATACCTACCTATGCAGAGTGAAGTCTGGATCTGATGGCTCAAACAAGACAATGATAAATATCAGCAATGTATTTCCTATGTCTGAGTTATTCTATCTTAAATAACACTG